>CAJDSM010024281.1:2260-13101 GCA_903981925.1 Ostrea lurida | reverse complement strand
AGAGAAATTGAACCTTACCCTGGAAACCGCCCGAAGGGGGTGGGCCCGTTGCGATTGGGAAGGCAATTAAAAGTTTACAAAGGGAACGTGGCCGCCCGCGCTGCTTTGATAGGGTGGGACACAGGTAACGATTTGATAGTTTAATTGGTCAATTATCACTTCTGCACCTGAAGCAATGCGTTGCATAGGTTCTGAGTATAATCGACTACATGTAATGAATAAAATTCATGATTGTTTTGCTGAGACCATGCAAGAGTATATTTGAGACGATGATTTTGAGAAAATGTTTTGTGAAACATTATTTTGTAAAAATACACGTTTATCTCAGCACTAAAAGAGAACAAATAAAATATATGAACTTTTTTTATTTTATTTATGCATGATAAAGTTCTTAGTCAATATTACCTGAGAAATTAGAGAAAAAAAAACGTATAGATGTCGTTGATAAACATTTCCGGTTACGGTAAAATCTGAAACCGTAGATGTCTAACATTCAATTTCCGGATTAAGCCGACTTTCGATCTCTCGAACTCTCGATCTTCGAAGTTTGTGTCTTGGTCCCGTTGAACTTCGAGTTATCGAGAGTCACCTGTATAATATTCAGTCCTCCCAAGAGAAGGGATTGGTTCAACACACTGGCCCTCCGATGAACAAATACTAGTACATAGTTAAACTTTGATGTGTTAATAGCAGATGTCGTTTTAGAAAGAGAGAATCGGTAGAGTTTGATCACCTTTGGAGAGAGAGAGAAGAATCGGTAAGAGTTTGATCACCTTTGGTGAGAGAATCGGTAGAGTTTGATCACCTTTGGAGAGAGAGAGAGAGAGAAATCGTAGAGTTTTGATCACCTTTGGTGAGAGAATCGGTAGAGTTTGATCACCTTTGGTGAGCACATTGACACAAAATGTATTAAATAACAGACAGCAATATTTTAATTAGCATTTTAAAATACTTGGTGATGAATATAAACAAAATTTTAATATCGATATTATCTCAACGTGTACAATGAATAATGATGTGGTTAGTGAATGTCCAATATCAACATTCCCTACACGTATCATTTGAGTCTGCGTTATATACAATGAGTACATAATTAATATTATAAATCTGTATAGATATATCCAGTCTATGACGACAGTATTGACCCCATGATCTCGATTGATGGATACCGTTAAATTTCCTAACGTAGATGTATAAGATGCATGGATTTCGATAAACAAATAATATAATCAGTATGAACATAAATACAGCAAAATACGCATACAATGATTTTCATTCAACATTTGAACTCATTGAATGATGGATATATCGAATTACACTTACAACGAATGGAAATCATTTGACATTTTGTACTTCGTGTAGGCGTGTTTTACTGTAGTTGCAACTCATTCATAATGCATGGGTGGCCCGGGTACACCTCGCAGGGTCAACAGACCCATAGTTCCATGACACTTAAAGGGACTGACCCACGTTTTTCTCCAAAATTTTGTTTCTCACTTTTTTATAATCTAAATATCTTGTCTGATATGCATAAAATTCAAATTTGTGAGTGTGCAGCATCAAAATGCATTACATTACAAAATTAGCAATTCATATTTTGTTTGTAAATATAAACACTGGCTACAACGCTACATTTGGGTTGGCGGCTCTTGTGCGGAAATCAAACGATTACACTGCAAAATTATAATTTCCTAGACGTTGCACGTGAATAAATGTGAACATTTTCATGTTTACTCTTTTTGTTGGTCTTTTTTCTGCTGCGGAACCGCCACGCAATGTTGTGCGTAACTGCCATGCATTCGGAACTCCGCGCGTGGCTCGTACCTCGCGTAGCGGAGTTAGCCGAGGATTGCCGATTGATCCCCAATGCAGCATTGTATCCAGTGATAAAAAGACCGTGCTCGAGTCTTTGTTTACATAACAAATGATTACGGCTAAAATATTGCTCTAAATCGTGCATTCAAAAGGTCCAAATTTTGGATGTAGACTGTAAATGAGCTATATCTTAAATGTTTAACATCAGCAGTGAAAAATCTTTTGATATTAAGTTGTGGGTCAGTCCCTTTAAATCAGGAGGACTAGTGACAAATATATCTTTCATAAGACAGTTCAGTGTTTATAAATCAAGTTTGGATATATTGAGAAATCGTGGTCAAAAATTCAATTCTCTCATACCCATTTTTCATCAGTTTTCAAATTGAATAAAATATTTGTAGCAAGTTGTATTATCCAAAGAATTAAAAGTTATTGTAACATAAAGTTGTGTGGAGCTATTTTCCCCTGGTGTTGTTTGATTTAGATGTCAGCTCAGTTTAAAGTCCGGGAGAATCTTAATTCCGTTCATTTTCAGAGCTGGTGTTTGGGAGGAAGAAATCTGTCTATTCGGCATTTCGTCAGATCGTAGGACGGCTGCTTCTTCATGGCGAGCTCCGACAGAAGTTTTCCCACTACAGGCGCCAGCTTAAAGCCATGACCTGTATCAAGTAAAGAGGAAAGTGTCAACAGATGATGGAAACTGAAAGTAGACATGGCTGAAAACGTTTAAAATATGGAAGAAAATGACGGACGTCTTTCTCTGCAAATATCAAAATCTATCTTTAAAGATATTGGCAAGTCCTGAAGTATTTATTTGTTTATTTTATCCCGTGTGGATCCAGGTTAGAATAGGTTCTCAGTAACCCTTGCTTGTCGTAAGGGGCGAAATGGGCGGTCCTTCAGACGAGACCGCAAAAAACCGAGGCCCCATGTCACAGCGGGTCTAGCACGATAAAGATCCCTCCCTGCTCAAAGGCCGTGAACTCCAAGCATAGGCCTAAATTTTGCAGCCCTTCACAGGCAATGGCGACGTCTCCATATGAGTGAAAAATTCTCAAGCAAGACATTAAACAATAGTTAATCAATCGATCATTTGTTTATTTGATAATGCTTATGGGAAGTTGATAAACCACACGCCGAAAGCAGGGGAATTACTAGTGAACAGTATGCCATGGGCTCGTTTTTCACTGATTAACGTTATATAAATGTTGTCCAACTTTCCAATTTGCTAAAATATCTACAAAGAATCTTAAGAGCAATTTGATTGCTGCGAAAAATCAGATTCTGAAGAAACGTTTTTCTATCCAAAATCCACGTAAATCGTCTCATGTGTCATCCTATGCTATAAATGCTAGTCAACGCTTTATACTCGTATTTGAAGTTTGCTGTCTGAATATATAACTAGTTTCAACGGGAAAATCTTAAAAACTAAATTACCAGAGAATCCTGACCCAATGATGATGTTTTTCCACCTCGGATGGTTGTCTAGAATAAACTGTTTGTCGGGCGTCATCTGTAAAGACATGGATGAACCAACGCACAGAGCGATAGAATGAATGTAAATATAAAAAATATTCAGGAAAGCGCATCCACATGACGTTTTATAATCTGTAGATATATACTTTTAAAACATCTTAAAATATCAACAATACATATTATAGATGATTGAATAATTTGGCGCTGTCCGATTGGCTAGGATCCAACAAACTAGACTTGAAAAAATAGAACGTTATTTTCATATTCACCTCTTTAAGTCTTTGAGGTGAGTGAAAAGGTGAAGATAACGAATAATGATCAATCTCATAGTGCTGATTTAAGAATAGGGTAAACAAGGATCTCTGAACACACCAGAGGTGGTATCAGGTGCTTAGAAGGAGTAAGCATCCCCTGTCAACGGGTCACGCCCACCATGGATGCACCAGAGGTGGGATCAGGTACCCAGGAGGAGTAAGCATCCCCTGTCAACCGGTCACGCCCACCGTGGATACACCAGATGTGGGATCAGGTGTCTAGGACCGAGGCCTATGAGGAGTAAGCATCGCCTGTCGACCGGTCACGTCTGACGTGATCCCTCTGCCTTGATCGGGTAAACGTAGATAATCCGTAGTCAAAATCAGTGTACATATAATGAACAGTCTAGATAACAAATTAGTACAGGAAACTCATCAGACAGCATTTGACCTCATGGCTGGTTTTATTCTTTGTCTTCCACACCTCATAATTCAGAAGTGTATAACATTAATTTTTCATTTTGATTTTTTATTTCTTACTTTTCAAGAATCTTGATACACCCCTGCTAAGATCAAAATCCTGGATCCGTCAGTGGAGAAGACTAGGGTATCAGAATTGCAACAGCACCTTAGCTTGATATAACGGTTTACTTTTCTTATACGCAATTCATAATGTTCAGGACTACATTTGAGATCGTAGTGGCTACGATTTTGAACGATGTCCTAAGCTGTAGTCCTACGCATGAATAGCAAGCGTTCATTCATCCAGTGCTTTCAATACGCCTGGCATTAATTCTATCGAAGAGAGCAATAACTGAATTATTGAGAGAATTAATTGAATTAACGATATCATTAATTCAATTGCAGAGTGCAATAATTCAATAATTGCGCGCATCAATTCACTTCAATTGAGTTTGTGTTAAAGGCGCTCCATACACACTTCTATATAGCTATTTCACACACTGATTCTTTAGAATAATCCTGGACGCCCCTACTGACCGTATAAATACAGGTTTCCGAGATAGAGGGGACCGTTTCCAGCCCTGGCAGGTGCTCGGATACGTATTTCTGTACTGTCTCCGTGACGTAATCCGTATTTACTGCGTCCCTGTCATCTGGGTCTATTTCCGGTCCATCGTGAAGACAGGCCTGCAACAGTATATAAACGTTAGAATCATAATATGGTAATCATAAACATATACATACTCTTTATTTTACCTTTCGTTACCTTGACGTGGCCAGGATATTCAAAACACGGCATAACATACACGCTCCCATACATAAAGGTCGGGAAGTTCTGTATCGAATACCGCCCCCGCCATTTCTCTTTCCAGTAATGCACCGAGATCCTTATCGGCTATCAGAATACAAAATATCATAAATAAACTTATGCTTTCAAGTTTCAACAATTAATCTTCAGTGTGAATCTGGTATTAAGAAAAGGTACCTTCATCGGAAGATCAAGACCAAGCGAGGGCAAGAACTTAGTTGCCCATGGACCCACTGTAATGATCACGTGACTCGCCTGGTACTCTGATTTGGACGTCTTCACGGTGACCACGTCTCCCGGAATAACTTGAAGGACAGGTTCGCCATCATTAATAGTTCCTCCGCATGTTTTAAAACAACCCTGCAAGATTAAATAGATAAAAAAAACCCACCAAACTTGAAATAATGGATCACACCAAACATAGCTAATACCAAGCTGCGGAGAGATCCTATTTGAGTGATCAACTTTTTGCTTTACGCTATATACCGGTATTTCATTGAAAAATATCTTTTGTTTGAAAAATCATTCTAAATTATTTTTGCTCTAAATAAATCAGCATTTATCACAAAAACATCTGCACTTAAATTATCTTCATGATTTTATTAAAACTTTTCAAGAGCAACAATTTCAGAAAATACAATCCATGAAACCTTTTAAAACTTCAATTTTTAGCTCTCTATCTAATACTCCTTCATAAAGTAGTCAGTCGGGCGGTTGTATACACTTGAGAATATATCACTCTTGAATATGGAGGGGCTGCAAAATTCAGGCCTATGCTCGGCGATTACAACCTTTGAGCAGGATCGAGGAATCTTTAAATATTGTGCAACACTTGCTGTGACATGGGAGCCTCAGTTTTTTTTTTTTATTTTATCCAAAAGACCGCCCCACTTTTAAAATTGTCTCTTACATGTACGACAAGCAAGTACTGAGGATCTATTCTAACCCGAATCGGAAACGAAAACCTTGAATGCGATGTTCTTACATTCATATAAAGTGTACGGCTGTTTTGAAGCACCGAGGCCTGAAACTGTCGAGATTTGTATTGTTAATTAATAATTATGTAAAAGTTACCATTAATTGATCCTAGATAATTTAAATATACCGGTAATTAGAAGCGAGTTTTCAATTAATTATACAGTAATAAATGGAAGTTAACTCATACTCTGTATGCTCAAGCCGATGCCTCATTTCACCCTGTGCGAAACGCATTCATAAACATAAGAACACTCGCCTCTGATTCATAGACCATTCGAACACCCTCCGTATCTAGAGGCGAGCATTTAAAAGTGTTTATATAATTATAAATCACGTACTTTAACTTATATCTATGTTTGACAGGAAGTGTCTGTATGTTGAGCTACCTGAAAGGCACCCAGAGCCTTGTCCGCCCGGAGTATCCCCCCGCTGTGGTCAAGGACGCCAATAGTGGACGCTGGAACATTTATCATTGGATATCTCGATCTTATGTCATTATGACTAATGACGTCATGTTTAACGCCGTGCTTTCTTAATGACGTCAGTGTATCTTTGATGAAAGGGTCCTCGGGAGTGCCGACAGACAGGTATCCACAGTTCCTAAGAATGCAACGATTTTATGAACAATGTACTTGTCCTATCGACTATAGCGACATGTGCGTTAACAAGGTATCATAGTAACCTGGTACTGGTAGAATGGTCATGTATTTGACCAAAACATCTGATAAGTAGGCACTGCTGGATTTCAGATAGGGTATCACGACTCTGTCTTTATAAACAGCACTTACTCGAATATTTTACAGCTGGATTCTCGTTCTAAATCTCGCCAGAGCACGTGGGCTTCTTTCATCATGACGGCGTAGTGATCGTCACTGGCGTACGCAATTCGCGTAATGCGGCTTTGTCCATGTGAACTGCCTCGGGAATGTGGAAGAGGAAACTAAAAAACAAAGGCAACAACAACAAAACCCAACAAAAACAAACAAACAAACAACAACAACAACAAATTGCATAATGTTTTACAACAGTCAGTCTGCTACCTGGTAGGTAGACGATTCAAATAAAAAAAAAAATAAAAAATAGAATACCCCGGTACACTAGATTTAAGAACGGTCAGTAAGACCAAGGAAATCAAATATTTGTATCATGTCTATATAATTTCTTAAATTTGTATTCTAAAAAAAATTATATGATCAATACGTAAATCTTGCAAAACCGGAAGGTGCGCACACGACAACAATTTATTTAATTTTTATACGTACAGTAGCCCGAGTCTGACGTGCTAAAAGACACATAGACTGTATTAAAATGTAAAGTGGTTCCTTGTCAAATTAACGCAAATACCAGCAAAATGCAATGTACGAGGGACCAACACGACATGTCCGGAATAGACCTCCATACTTTCCTCTGCGCTGTACAGGTTGTTCATCTTCGTGTTTTGAACATCTTTAGAGGTCTCACCTACCTGTTCCAGTAGCAAGGTTCTTCGTCCATTTTTGGCGAGAGTATAGGCTGTTGCCGAGCCTTCAACCCCAGCCCCTATCACCACCGCATCATACATGGCGTTTCATGTAAACTAGTAAACTACCGGGCGGAGCGATAGTGATCGACAATATTATGGATGGCGGAAAGGGTAAAGAACAGTTTCGAACAAAATAAAACGATCACCAGTGCTCACCAAACCGATTATTTTTGCAAGACATACCATCAACAACGCAAAACGACATAGAAGTTCTCCGAATTAACACTAGGTAGCATGTAAGAGTAGACAATTAGTTCAATTTACGAATCATTTTATTCTCCGCGATTATTGTCGAAAGCCAATTTTTTTTAAACAATATGAGAGCAGCTCTCACAGTGAGTAGCCAGTACATGTATGTATAGTAGTAATTAGGGTTTTACAGACCGTGGATATCGGCCTGGATGGCTCGTTGGTTAAAGCACCCAGTGATGCAGGGGTTCTGGGTTCGATTCCTGTGTGAGATTTCATACGATTCTGAGAATCAATGCTCTCACTTAATTTTCGATGATAAATTTAAACATGCAAGGTAAATTCGCCTACGTACTAATAACTACGTCCCATGCACTTACGTACTCCGTAAGTTTGTGAAACACTACCCTAGCTGGGCATATCGTTATTCTCTTTAGAGAAGTGGACAGGCATAGCCTACATCCATGTAGGCTATGCCATGTAGGCTATGCCTGTCCACTTCTCTAAAGAGAATAGACATATCGTGTATTTTTACAGTACTGACTGTCATGGTATTAACGTGGGTATCAATTGCATCAGCTGAACGATCTTTCAGTATAATACTATTTAAGGTGAGTCAAGGGTAATATATGGAAACGGGGAGTTATTCATATTTGGTCTTTCCTGATCCGAGGGCAAGATAAATTGATTGATTGTATGTTAGAATTTTTCGCTCATTGTGACGTCACCATTGCTGGTGAAGGGCTGCAAAATTTAGGCCTTTGCTCGGCGCTTACGGCCTTTGAGCAGGGAGGGATCTTTATCGTGCTACACTTGTTGTGACACGGGGCCTCGGTATTGGGGGGTCACATCTGAAGGACCACCCCATTTAGTCTCCTCTTACGACAAGCGAGGGGTACTGAGGACTTATTCTAACCCGAATATTGACGGGTTCCAAGGGCAAGAAAGACCAAATGTAAATAATTATTTTCTCACACGCACAGAGACAGGCGCTGGATGCTGGAGCAGTAGTTTGGGATTCTAGATACTAATCAGAAAAACTTTTCAATAATGGATGAATATATACTGGACAAAAAAAGTTAAGGATCATGATTTTACAAATAATTTAATTTATAACAAATAACAACATATTTCATCACAACTATATTATCTTCAAAATGCAAACAATTACAGCAAACAATATTTATCGTTTTTATCCAAATTCATTGAAGCGTTAACAAACAGAAGGCAATCTTTGTAACAATTACCCCCTAAAACAGTGAAATTAGTCCATGGTAAGGACGGAAAATTCCACAATTAATCGTTTTTAACAGATGATTTGATGAAGTCAATATGTGGTATAGACCTCCACGTGCCCAATTACAGGCGCGCAACAAGTCTCTGCATGCTTCGGATAAGTCTGTGCCAAGTATAAAAGCAAAGGATAAGAGAACGTGATGTTGGGAAAACACGGACCCCTGTAGATAACACCGAGAGGTTGGGATCACGGTGATAGGAGGAGTAAGCATCCCCGATCGATCCGGTCACGAGCCCATAGTCTTGATCAGGTAAAACGGACAAATACGTTAGTCAATACAATGTGTGAAAAAACGGCTTAAGAACTGCAAGTAAAAACACATTTAATTTATTTTTCAGTGCTCTGTCTGAATTTTATGCAATTTTAGTGACCAAGTTAACAAATTACTGTGTACACAATATCGAATATATATCCAATATATGTGGTCTTGAATATGGTACATGTAAAATTACGATTTAGCATATTCGTTGTTGTCCATTACCTTATAAAAGCAACAAAAAAGGCAGACGACACAAATCTAGCACTGTGAGTTGGCAATTATAAAAACACTTAGAAAAACTATTTTTGAATACTTTTAGTTTTTGGTATACGACATAATTGGTATTTATCAAGGTAAAACCCAGAAGCATCCAGGGACTATCGGCCCTACCCGGGCTACCTAGCAAGGACTTTGCCTCCCGGGCACCTACAAGGACTTTGCCTCCACGGGCACCTACAAGAGGACTTTGCCTTCCCGGGCACCTACAAGGACTTTGCCTCCCCGGCGCACCTACAAGGACTTTTGCCTCCCGCACCTACACAGGACTTCGACACTCCCGGGCACCTACAAGGACTTTGCTCTCGGGCACCTACAAGGAATTTGCCATTGGGAATCCATTAGGTTATTAAGGCGATTCCAAGACCCGTGGTACGGTCTGCGTATTGCTATGGAGAACCTGTAATTTTTTTTTTTCTTTTACCCCATTTGCCGTCCATAGATACATGGGTTCAATATTTTTAACGTAAGGCGTTTTCACTGTAAGAGCAAAACGACCCATCTGACCAAAGAATAGCGAGTGTTACGGAAGCAAACTTTAGTCATAAACAAACACACACACACGGTGACCTTGTTTCGGCCATGACACTCTTTTCAAAATAGGATAACGACATGGACAACTATCCGTTGGCCCAACATTTATAAGTCATATACCGGTAACCATTTTGATGCACCAGATGGCGCATTTTCGACAAACTGTGTCTCTTTGACAAGTGATATGCTCAAAAATCAGAAACAGACGCGAAAGCCTATTAGTAATCATGTAAAAAATAAATTCACCTTCTACTATTCTCGTAATTACGAGATAAAAGAAATCTCGTTTCATTACGAAAAAGATCTCGTAAATAACGTAGATAATTATCATCGTAAATTAACGAAAAAGATTCGTAATTTCGAGATAAATTTATCTCGTAATGACGAGAAAGATCTTCGTATTACGAAGATAATATGTGTATATAAAGCTGAGTTCTACAACATATATGAGTAGTCCTTTATGTTCGAATAATGTGCAAAATGTAAAAACATTTTGCCCCATTTTGGGATTAAAGATACCGGGTGTTCATGTGTGCGTGTACAACGAGAGAGAAGAGAGAGAGAGAGAAGAGAGAGAGAGAGAAGAGAAGAGAGAGGAGAGAGCAAGTAATAAATTATTGATCATAGAAGCCGTAAATTTAGCCCTTTTTGCCAAAGTATCGCATGAAAAGAATTAGAATTCAGCAGCAATACCCAAGCAAGCTAAATGTTGTTTTTGGAAATACCTATATAGTCATATTACCGCCCCCCGCCCCATCCCATTTATACGGATGGAGATAATATTGTTTTTCTGCGCTTGCAAAAGAATATGCCTAGTAACCACATTAAAATTAAAAAAACGTCAGTGACAAACTAGTACATGTATGTACTATATGTGCATTAGAAGCGCATATTCGTCGCCGAGGAACCGGAAATAGTGTACCAGCACGTGCAACCAATGCAGGAATTACAAGGGTCCTCGAACTTTCCAA
>CAJDSM010024279.1:0-11739 GCA_903981925.1 Ostrea lurida | reverse complement strand
GACGATTAATCGTGCAGACTCTCACTTTGGACAATTTTGTAGGTTTTTTTTGTGGTGCCTTCCTGCGTGATAGGATCCAAACTATACACGCTACCCATAATTGGCTCTGACCAGGTCTGTAGACACTGCATCCTTGATCTTGCTTGGGCAATGCTGTGGTGTACGTCGGGAGAAAGGCTGTAGGTGTGGTTTGTGATTTTCTTTACAGACGTTGTCTGTTGTGGGTGTTCCAGGTGATAGATTGGTACTGAGATATGGAAGTATCAAATGATTCACCGTTTTCCACTGTGGTAGGGAACGCCAATGAATGTATGATATGGAGATGACGAGGTTTCCCGCTTATTGGTGATCCTCAGACATCGCATTATAGCATTGAAGGTATCCTCCACTGTTGCAGAATGTAGGTATTTTGTATGTCTAGAGGTTCCTCTGGTGTCTGACTGTCACTGTAGAGGAACAATATCTGCAAACAGTATCGGTAGTTGAAACTACAGATTCCAGCGCCAAGTCATTTGATGTGTATCAAGAATAGCGAGATGCTCGAGGCACTGTTCCCTGGGGAACAGACCTGATGTTCATGGTGACTTCCTGACTTCACTCCCTCGATACGACTTCCCTTTGAGAGCAGTGTTGAAGGAAGCTGGAATATTCCACTGGAGAGGTTTCCCCGGATCCATATGTGGTAGGCACTTGTGAAGAAGATCTCTGGTGTGGGACCTTGTCAAATGCTTTGGACAATTCTAGCAGAAATACAATCGACTTGGTCTCCTGTGTTTAGGTGTCTGACAGCTCCTGTATAGTAATGACTAGATGACTTCCACACTGAACTCCGATCTTTTCGGCATCCATGTTGGTAATTGGACAGGATGTTAAAGTCCTCCAGGTGTAGTTGATGATTGTACTGGACGGATGGTTCATTATTTAGCATGTAATAGAAGAGTAAGTGACAAAGGACGGTAGGTTGGATGCCTTCCCTCGGTCGCCTCTCTTTGAATAGGGGTTTACTGTGGCTTCTCCACTGGTCAGGTAATCCTAGCCTCTGGTGCAGTGCATGCCGAAATAAGATGAGGGTAGAGTATTGGTGTGGAACTTCCTTTGAGCGCTTCTCCTATGCAGTAGCTGGCCTGGGGGATGTTTGTCTGGTAGACCATGGTTTGCCTGTTGAGCATTGATAATTCAGTATCATAAGTTCCCGTCACACCAATCAGGTGGATGAATGATCTTGGCAGATCAGGATACAGGCTGCTCCTGTTGTCAGGTATGCTTGTGATGTAGTCTTCTCTTGAACACAGACGACAGATGTTCGTTCAGAATGGACTGGCTTCTGTGATGGGTCCACTAGTATAAGTAATCCCCTCTATTGCGTAATGGTGAACAGGTCTTTCCGCTGTTCTCCTGACCTTTAACTTTGATGAAACTCTTTCAGAATTTACTTTGGATTGGTGGATGCTTAAGTCTCTCTCTAACATTTGGTCAATTGTACATGTCATTATAGGCTTGTCGTACAGGACGTCTGTGTTTGACGTTTTAGTTGGTGAATACTCTGTCGCAGTCCTTTTTTTCATTCCTGTCTTTCTTCGCACGCTTTGAAGAGCATTTCTTCCTTCTGATAATCTTTTTTATGTTCTGTTGACTCAACTTGAATTGTACGCGCTCTGGTGTCCATTTTGTTGGTATGTGTATATTCATACAAAAAGGCGAAGTTAACATTAATGTCAAAACGTAATCATAATCCAAAAAAACCATATACAAAATCGAGTTATACCAGCAGTTCGGGGGGGGGGGGGGGGCACTATAGTCGTAATTTTATGGTAGGGACGTGCGCTGACATTGGGTGAAAAAACTTGACCAATGTAGTAGACGGAAACGCTACTTAATTCAGAACTACCTCGATAAGATCCCATTTTGGCCGTACCACGTTTCCTTCCTCGACCCCAGGATATGATCGAAACCTTGTTCCACAGATACATCATGGCTACGGCCTTGGCTTCGAATCCAGGGATGAAAACCATAAAGAGGCAATGGTATAATATTATAGGTATTAAACTAAGCTGCAATAATGCAGCCCTCTCCGATTCAAAAAAAAAAAAAAAATTAAACTTGCAAATTGTGGAATGGATTGGTACTGATGTTAAGTATCAAGTATTTCACCGTTTTCACTGTGGCTAGGGGAACTCCATGAATGGTATGTATGGAGATGAGAGGTTTCCGCTTATGGTGATCCTCAGCACATCGCATGATATCAGCATTGAAGGTACTCCTCCACTGTTGCAGAATGTCCAGGTCATTTTGTATGTCCTAGAGGTTCCTTGGTGATCTGACTGTCCTGTAGAGGAAGCAATCATCTGCAAACAGTTGGTAGTTGAAACTACAGATTCAGGCAAGTCATTGATGTGTACAAGAATAGGAGTGCCCGAGGACGTTCCCTGGGGAACACCTGATGTTCTGCGTGACCTTCCTGACTTCACTCCCTCGCATACGACTTCCTGAGAGAGTTGTTGAAGGAAGCTGGCAATCCACTGGAGAGTGTTTCCCCGGATCCCATAGTGGTGGCACTTGTGAAGAAGTCTCTGGTGTGGGACCTTGTCAAATGCTTTGGAAAATTCTAGCATAATACAATCGACTTGGTCTCCTGTGTTAAGGCTGTCTGACAGCTCCTGTATAGTAATGACTAGTTGACTTCCACATGAACTCGATCTTTCGGAATCCATGTTGGTAATTGGACAGGATGTTAAAGTCCTCCAGGTGAGTGATGATTGTACTGTGCAGGATGTGTTCCATTATTTTACATGTAATAGAAGTAAGTGACACAGGACGGTAGTTGGATGCCTTCCCTCGGTCGCCTCTCTTGAATAGGGGTGTTACTGTGGCTTCCACCACTGGCCAGGTATCCTACCATGGTGCAGTGATGCCGAAAAGATGAGGGTAAGTATTGGTGTGACTTCCTTTGCGACCTCTTTCAGTAGCTGGCCTGGGATGTTGTCTGGTCCTGTTGCCTTGTGAGGATTGATATTATACAATAGTTCCCTCACACCATCAGGGTGGATGATGATCTCTGGCAGATCAGGATACAGGCTGTCTCCTTTGTCAGGTATGTTGTGTGTATCTTCCTGGATTAACACAGACACAAACTGTTCGTTCAGAATGCTGGCTTTGTTGACTGGGTCACTATATAGAATCCCCTCTTTGCGTAATGGTGACACTCCGCTGTTCTCTGACCTTTTACCTTTGATGAAACTCCAGAATTTCTTTGGATTGGTGGTGCTATCCTCCTCTAACATGTTGGCAATGTTGTCATTATAGGCTTGTCTACAGGAAGTCTGTGTTTGACGTTTTAGTTGGTGAAATCTGTCGCAGTCCTTTTTCATTCCTGTCTTTTTCGCACGCTTGTAAGAGCATTTCTTCCTTCTTGATAATCTTTTTATGTTTCTGTTGACTCAGACTTGATTGTAGCGCTCTGGTGTCCATTTTGTTGGTATGTGTATATTCATACAAAAAGGCGAAGTTAACATTAAGTCAAAACGTAATTCATATCCAAAATAAACCATATTACCAAAATCGAGTTATCCACCAGCAGTTCCGGGGGGGGGGGGGGGGGCAACTATAGTCGGTAATTTTATGGTAGGACGTGCGCTGACATCTGGGTGAAAAAATTGACTCCAATGTAGTCAGACGGAAACCGCACTAATTCAGAAACTCGATAAGATCCCATTTTGCCGTACCACCGTTCTTTCCTACGACCACCAGGATATGATCGAAACCTTTTGCCACAAGATACCATCATGGCTACGGTCCTTGGCTTCAGAATCCAGGGATGAGAAACACCATAAAGAGGCATGGTATAATTTTATCAGGTATTAAACTAGCTGCAATAATGCAGCCCTCTCCGATTCAAAAAAAAAAAAAAATTAAACTTGCAAATTGTGGCATGGACTTCCCTTCGCGCACTTGTTCGTATGTTTTTACTCCCGATGTCTACATATTTACTGTATTCGATATATATTTTACCTGTATACAGGTGTTTAAATATATATAACAGGAGTTTTAAAAGACAAAAGTGGATAAAATAAAAAGTCATCGATAAATCAAGTGCACTCAATGCCGAGTACGTCTCGACTTGAAGTTGGAATCCGAGCTGAAAATGAAGCTTGTGTAACCGTGCCCTAGGTCCCCCAGGGAGGTCCACAGTCGTAACTGTTCAAACATGATTAAAATATTCCTTGTAGAATTTTATTTTTCACCCCATGTTTTAATCAGTGAAACATCTTTTTTTTTTTTTTATATGTAATAACATCGGGTTCGACATGTTCAGTAGCACAGCAGCAGACGAAAGCTACATTGAAAATGAGTCGACCACATTTAAAGTTGAATAATTATAATCTGCCGTTTGGAAAGTAAGTAATAAGTTGTGTAAATCTACATAGAGAATAAATGTCAATTCTTCTGGCCCTTGTGAAACATTTCAGGAGGCGGAGGACAAAGTTTAGGCCAGAAATCGGAATTTTCCCCAGTAAAACCACAGGGGCTCGTCACAAACTTTTGTCTGCTATATCTATTCTATGTAAAATATAGAATAGACGGTGTCAAATTTTAATTAGACAAAATGTTCGTGACGAGCCCCTGTGGTAAAACTCTAAATCCAAATAAAAATAAAGCAAAATTTCAACAAGTTCAAGAAGTTTGAGCACAGGAGTTTGAAGTTTTTTCAAACCACCTACTAGGTCAGGCAATCTGAGAATCTGTATATTTAATCAAATTGTAGGTCAGGTGTTGTATCATTTTTTTGTTTTTTTCTTTATTTAGCTCTATATTTGAAAAAACTTCAAACTCCTGTGGTTTGAGAACCTGTGCAGGGATCAACATTATTTTTAGCATATCAGTGATACATGTATCACAGCGGCTTGCAGGGGCGGATCCATGAGGTTAGGGGGTGCAATTTCATGAGGCAAGGCGTTGGGGGGGGGGGGGGGAGGGCGGGGGGGCAACTTGAAGGTCCCTAGTTCCTCCCTGGGCAGACCAAGAGGCCCCTGGATTTTACAGGGCTTGAAATGTGTCCCCTATGTTTTCATTTTTGCTATTTTCTTTCATTTTTTAAAAAGGTGAAATTAATTAAATGATACAAATTTTTGGGGTTATTTAGGGGGGGGGGGGTCTCCCAAAACTAGTAAATATAACAAAAGAATCTAAACACCTTTGTCATTTATTTCTCTGAGAGTGGAAAAAGTGATTGCTTCTTTAGACCATGTTTTACCTTAAATTTGAATTGTTCTTTCTTAATGAAAAAAATAAAAAAAGCAATGGCATCCATTTTCCCGTTACCATTTAATTTAGGATATTTTATACCAAGTTTGCTTGAAATTGGCCAAGTAATTTTTCAGAAGACGGCTGAAAGCATGAAATTAAAATGTGACAAACTTTGATTAGGATTTCAGCTGAGGTTAGCCGAAAAAAATAAATCAAGACTACGATGTGGCCCTAAATTATTCTCTGTATAGAAATTGGTGTATTTTGAAATGGCAAGACTTTGAAAGTATTGCAAATTCCTTTTCAGAGCCTCAAAAACTGCAGTCAGGAAAAATCAGTTACGAGTTAACGTTAAAAATGGAGACAATATTGCAGCCCATGAAGACAAAGTGCTACCAATGAATCTTATCGATGAAAGGTCAGTACTTGTTTTTTTTATTATGGAAACTTATAATTTCTTCTATGGTATGCAATGTTCACCTGAGCCACTTTACTCATGCATAAATACTTATATAAGTTTGCAACACTAATACTCCGAAACTTAAAGCCCACATGGTAGGCCCATGCTGATCCTGTCCCTGTGTCATGATTGTAAAGAAATTTTTTTTTAGGTGTTCATTGAAATACACCAAGAATCACCACAAGATGGAAAATATCGTGAATACATGTCTTAACAACCATGTAAGTCTCTCTTTGAAATCTATGACACTTATATTACTGTACATTTGTTCTGATGTATCAAAACCAATGCACCAAACAGGTACATGATTCTACCAGATGGTTTAGGAGGAGTTGCAAAGACAAAGTATTTTACATTAAAATAAAGCTAAGTCAAAGGGCTGTATCTCCTTTAAAAAACATTGGATAGTATTCTCCTTGCAATATGCACACCTCCAAATTGTGAACTTTCTTTGTACCAAGTTTCATTAAAATCCTACCAAGGGTTAGGAGGAGTTGCAACGACAAATTATTTTGCATAAAAAAAAAACCTAAGTCCAAGGGCCCTAACTCCTTTAAAAAACATCGGACAGCATTCCCCTTGTAATATGCACATCTCCATGTTGTGATCTTTCTTTGTACTGAGTTTCTAAATCCCAAGGGTTTAGAAGGAGTTGCAAAGACAAAGTATTTTGCATTGTAAATTCTAAGTCTAAGGGCCCTATCTCCTTTTAAAAACATTGAACAGCATTCCCCTTGTATTATGCACATCTCCACATTGTGATCTTTCTTTGTTCCAAGTTTCATCCCCCCCCCCCCTCCCGGGTTCAGGAGGAGTTGCGAAGACAAAGCGATAGGGACAGACAGACAGATGGACGACAGCGGTATAGCATATTGATAATATGCCCGCTTTTAATGCGGGCGTATAACAAAATGTAACACATACTGTGGAATCATCATTGTTCGTGGGGGACCAATGTTCGTGGATTTCGTGGGTCACCCTTACCCACGAATTTACGTCCCCACGAACATGTTTTATTTTCCTTTTTAATCTTTATAAATATTATGCCGTTTGCATTATTTATCAATTACCCATGAAATTACAGCCTCACGAACCAGCAAAATTTTGGTTACCCACGAACATTGGCCCCCACGAATTAAAATGATTCCACAGTATTCCATCCATGACCTTCATCTTTGCCCCATTTATGTTTGGTAGGAGGAGTATCAGTCTAACAAGAACAGTTCTAATTATAAATGTGGTCAGCCATCCTCAGTAAACCAAGAGGAGGAGGATGCATTTCCACTTATCCGAGGATGCTTACACAGTCAGCTTCCCCATCCTGATTGGCTGTTACAGGCACGGTACATGTGTATAACATTAATAATCTCTTAAAAGTGAAAGGCTAGTTTGAAACTATAAAGACATTTCTGGGTAAGATGGTATAAATGAAAATTAATTGATCGGAAATGTATTGAAAAGAAAATTTTAATTAAATGAAGTTGAATTTTTTTTTTAACCATTCCCATAAATATGGTCATGCATTAAATTTAACAACCAAATCATGTTACCTAATTCATATAGAAACGAAAGAAAAACTCAAAAGTCTTGGTAAAGAAGAGAGGTTTTCCAAATACCAACAGCCATCTAAATGAAGTGAAAACAAAGTTTGCTAGAACAGTAGGGTATGTTTTTTTTTTTTAAAATTAGATAATTTAGTCAAGAGTCATGCCTCAGGATCTATAAATCTTGAAGTGCCCATGGTAGTTAAATTCACAATTCAGTCATTAGAATATGAGGATTTATTTCAGTGCATTCTAATTTAGCATATGTAACAAGAAGGGAGAAAATGCAACAGATTAGACCAGGATTTGAATCCGAATAAATGTAACCACTTTCCAAGAGATTAAATTGGGATCTATAAATTTTTCTGGGGTTTTGTGAATTTGGTTGACTTGTCCAATCTACAAGCCAGTGTTTACCTAGAGTATTATAATTCACTAATAAATACAGGCAAATTATTATACATTTGTATTAATACAATAAGACTAAGCATGTATGAAAGTTGATGTTTATAAAAATTCCTATGCAAAGGTGATCTTAATTGCTTTAATATTGATTACTATGTATCTGCACATATAGAACATGGATTTTGATATATATGTTCTTTAATTCCATTTTCAGTGATGTTGTGATTGATGGTGTAAAGGGTGTTAGTGTTCCTGCTCTTCAAAATAAGGCAAAGTAGTTTATGATGTGACCCTCATAAAATATAACAAGATGTGTTTGTGAAACACGAATGCCCCCGTATTCCACATGCCAGTGGAAGGGGCTTGTCATAAGGATTATGCATGTGAAATATGAAAGGTACAGCCCTTACCATTCAAAAGTTATGGCCAATGTAAAGTTTTTAAAATGTAGTCAAAAGTCAAGGTCAAACATTTTGGTAACAGATAAAAGGGCTTGTCATAAGAATACACATGTGAAATATGAGAAAGCCCTATCTCTTGTCATTCAAAAGTCATGGCCAGGTTAAACTTTTTGAAAAGTAGGTCAAACTTCAAGGTCAGGTAAAAAACGTAAAGGTCTCTGTGAGTAAGAAAAACATAATGTGAAATATCAAAGCGCCTATAGCTCACCAGTTCAAAAGATATAGCTAATATCTATGAGATAGAAAAAAAATATTATACTCAAATAGTTTCTTGAAAAAAAGATGGAAACATGAAATGTCTTTCCAGCATAATTCAATAATTGTATTATCTCCGCTCTGAAAATAATGTATTTATTATTATAGAAAAATATTATTATTATTAGATTATTTTATTATTATTTTGCCTCACCCACAGATAGTTTGTATAAAAAGTCTACAGTTTATGGTATGTATGATATGAAATGTCTGTATGTATGTAGAATTCGCAATAAGAACGAAAACAATAAAAAAAAAAAGAAAGAACTTAGCTTACTTAGGTTAGTTTTTATGAAAAAGTAGCGTCAAAACTTCCAAGGTCAAGAGGTAAAAAATGTTGGTAGCCCACGGAAAAATGGTCTTGTCTAAAGAAACAATACATTGAAATATATCAAAGCCCCATAGTGACTCACCATTCAAAAGTTATAGCTAGGTTAAAGAGTTTTTTGAAAAGTTAGCCAAGGTCAGAGAGTCAAAAATTTTGATATCCACCGGATAAGGTCTCGTCCTAAGAAACATTACATGCTGAGAATATCAAAGCCCTATACTCACATGTTCAAAAGTTATAGCTAAGTTAAAGTTGTTTGAAAAGTAGGTCCAAGACTCAACTCAGGAGGTCAAAAATTTGGTACCTAGCGGGAGAGGTCTGGCGATGGCATAAGCGAAACATTGCAGGTGATAAGTGAATCAAGAGCTCTAGTACTTTACCAAAACTCAAAAGTTATAGCCGAGGTTATATTTTCAGAAGGACAGAATGACAGGACCAAAACAATATGCCTCCTGATCTTCGATCACGGGGGCATAAAAAGTATTACTTCTCAGTGACCTTGAATTTAGCAAATAAGCTTAGGTAAGGGTCATAAGACACCATGTGGCTATTACTGTAAAATTTATATTTTCTGTTTAATATTTCAAGGACGTAGAATCTGAAGCAAAGGAGAATTTACCAGATTTTGGCAGAGAACACACTCAAATATTTTCTCCTAAGAAAACTGATTCATGCAGTAAGCCAAACAACTGTGCACAAGATGCATTCCATATGTCTTCAACTAAGACAGGATGCAATTCTGATGGCCCAAACACTTCAAGAGATGACTATCGTCCACGATGCCTATCGTTGACAAGAGATGACTATCGTCCACCGATGCCTATCGTGAAGGAGTCATGGGATGATGTGGAGGAAGCCATACACAAGCGATGGAAGTCCCAATGTTACAAATCCCTCCCTCCAGGAAATCGCCTCCCAGAGCAGTGATAGACAATACATTATAGACATATGCCATTTTGTATCAAGCTTGTCACTTTCATAAAGTGATTATATATTTCACTTGCGAGAACATAAAGCATTAACTGCATCATTCATTACAAATATAAAAATCATTCGTTTTCCTGTTTTTAATTATTTCTTTGTACAAAAGTTTCTTGTAATTGAAACAGTGTTCATTAAAGTGCATTGAGAAGTATTGGCAGTTGGAATCTATAATGGCGCACACACTCTGTACAGTTGATCAGGGTTATGTCCACTCAGAATCTATAATGGCACACACACTCTGTATAGTTGATAAGGGTTGTGTCCACTCAGAACTGTTATTTGTTTTCTTCCTGTTGTAGATTTTGCTGAAAGTTAGAAAGAATACACAAGTGAATTTATAAACATATCTTGTTGTCTACAGTGTTCAACTTGATTCCTTTTCATACACCTGTGATTGGATGGAATTAATAATGGTGCAGCGATGTACTATGTCCGTCTTTTTCTATTTTCATTCTGAAACTTTCTGTGGAGTTTCTTTGTGGGTCACTCTAGATCATGTTGCAATTTGATCTACTTAGACATTTCTGGCAGGAGTACCCCTTTCTTTTATATTATATGGAGAGTTCATGAATTGTACATGCAGCCAATTCTCCCCATAATATTTTAGTGAGAATCTTCTTATTTTACAGAGTGTTTGTATGGTATTGAAGATGTGCATGTTGCACGGCTTTTGATTTCCTTCATTTTTTTTTCAAGAAAATAACAAGCTGTTGATTTTGATTTCCTTCAATTTTTGAGAAAATAACAGGTTCAATGGTTTGGAGGAAATATTACATTGTGAGACTAGTATTTAAATTAGATAATAAGATTTAATATTTCAAATTTTTTTTTTTACCGAACAATGTATTCAGAATTCTCCCATAATGGGCAATGTTAGTAACATTGCCCCATTATGGGAGAATTCTGAAATACCTCTTCTAGCAGGAGAGCGCAAATTCCTTTATCTACCCTCCCCCCTACCCCTTCACCACCTTGAAAGAAAATTACAAATACTATCAATAGAATATGTCTACCTTCTGGTTGCTGTATCCATCTTCTGTCTTCAAAATAATCCATTACTGTCTGAATTTCTGCTTCACTATATTTAGTGACCTCAATAGGTATGAAAGGCTCTAAGAAGTCAATGCCCTGAAAACACAGGAGATGGATGTTAGGGGCACACATGCAATTATATCATGACATATTTCAAACTGATTTCAAAACAAGAAATATGCCAGTATGGCCTGCAACTGGGTAAAATGTTGTCTGATGTGTTTCATACCAATTCTTTTGTACACTGAATTTAACTTTGGATTACTCCGTTTAATACCTGATCAAGACAACAGACTCATGAAAGTGTGACCGGTCGACAGAGGATGCTTACTCCTCCTAGGCACCCGATCCCACCTCTGGTGTATCCAGGGGTCTGTGTTTGCCCAACTCTTGTTCTGTATTCTATTTGGGACTTATGAGATTGATCACTGTTTGTTATCTTTACCTTTACATGAAATTCCATAATTTTATGCAATTTATTATTACCTCTTTGCCAAGCAAATCTGTTGGCAAATAAAGCTTCCTGTCATTTTCATACAGTAACCAACTATCGATGGAACACATTGCAACAGTATTTTTCTGAAAGAGAAGCATAAATAGAATTTCATATTGTTTGTTATTGTAAACATCTTCAAATTATCTGTGAACTTGTCTTAAAAAAAAACCTCCCAAGTTTTACTTACTGTATCTGACTGTAAAAGATCCATAAATTGGTTGACCAGTGTCAACTGTTGTGCAATCGAATCTGAAAATACAAATTAGATTCATCTATAAGTACTAGCTAACTATTATCTAGCAAACAATTTTGAATGGTAAATCAACTTTCATTTATTAATAAGATGGCAGTAGCTCACATTGACCTTTAACAAGATGAGCTATAAAGTGTTAAGTAAAAATTGTTAAGATTTTGATAGTCATCATCAGCATTTTCAGATTATGTCTTCATTATAAGGAAACTTCTTGCATGATAATTTTTAAACTAAATAAAGTATTTCCAAAATATGGAGACACTGTTGAAAATGGGCA
>CAJDSM010024278.1:11699-22427 GCA_903981925.1 Ostrea lurida | reverse complement strand
GTCCCTGTGATAATTGGGATTTCTTTTTATTGTGTACTCATCAAGTGTAAAGAAATATGTTATCGTCACATTTTAAAAACTGAATTTAAAATGTGTATGTGTTCATAAGCTGGTTATGAAATGAAATATGTCTGTCTGTGATGTATGTTGTACTTTACTGGCTCTCGCTTAGATGACCACAGCCGGGTAATACTGGACCGTACAGATGAGCCAGATAAACCGGATTACATCAACGCCTCATATATTGCTGTATGTATTTTGAATTACTAAAAATATATTTTGTATGAGGAAGCGTCAAATTCATTAATAGATTGTTCTAAACCAACGTGAAATTAATAATTATGATTTCCGTTTCATTAAAGCATTCTTATTTATTATAAATTTATATGTACATTTTATTATGATAATTAAGTATAGCCTAAAAAACTATACCCTAAAAATAATATAAGCACCCTTTCAAAACCCATGAGCTCGGGGGCCACACCATCTGGTACCAACTCTTTCAAAGGACCCCTCCCCCACTTTTTTTTTTAGAAATCCTGGATCCGCCACTGCTATCCCTATAATACCAAGAATCAAAGACACAAAACCAGGTCAAGATGTCTAGAAGAAGATTTAATTCATACTTAGAATGTACCATGAAGAATCCTCTCCCATTTGATAGTCCACAATCAAAAACTAAACGAATTAATCAAACTTTAAAGAAAATGAAAATATCACTGCCGTACAGTGATGTTATCGACAATAGCACCACGGTTAACAGTTTGTTGTTATTGTAAAACAGGGATACAAGAAAGGGAAGGCTTACATTGCAGCACAAGGTAATCTAAGTCAATCAGAGGCTTTGGTTTTTTATGAATTACCAATGCTGACTCCATATTCAAATTCTTCTTTCATCTTATATAAGCCACGAAACAATATGGAGAATGAGTAGGCAATGGTTTTATATTCAAAGGTCCATTTACATCGGATACAATAGAGGACTTCTGGACACTTATTTGGCAAACGGATTGTACAAGGATCGTCATGCTAACCAATTTATATGAGGGAGAAAAGGTGATAACATTACATGCTTTTCAACACTTTACACGACCACCCCGCACGATAAATTAAAGACAAGGCTTTAACTTTAACATTACAGACAGTTGCTTCTTTGGCGGAAATGGAGGGGGTATTCTTGTCTGGTGATCAGCCATTGAAAACATTATTTTGTTAAACTCCACTCTGGTTCTGCGCGCGGGTGCTCCGAGGTTGATATTGGGGCAGTGCTGGGGTTCCTCGTTGGCGGTGTCTTTGTGGTTTTTGGCAGTTGGTTCTTCCAACAATCTGTTGGAATTCCAATGGGCACGAATTATGCTCCTTTATTAGCTGACCTAGTTTTATATTCTTATGAGGCAGGGTTCATTCAAAAGCTTCTACATGAAAAGAGAAGGTTTCTAGCGGTGGCCTTTGATTCGACATTTCGATATATTAACGATGATTTATCTATCAATGGTAGTGGTTTCCATTCATATGTCGATTCAATATATCCCAACAGACTAGGGATAAGGGGTGCCGCGGGGTCTCCCGTGCTTGGATGTTTTGTTGAACATTGGCGTTAGCGGCAGACTGGCTGCTCGGCTTTATGACAAACGGTACGATTTCAGCTTTTTCCCGTGTCAACTTCGTCCATATTTAGTAGCAATAATCCATCATCACCTGTGTATGGGTGTATGTCTCTCAACTTTATTCGATACGCAAGAGCTTCTTCTGCGTTATGATCAGTTTTTTGAATGAGGCAAGCTACTTACAAACAAGTTGTGTTGCAGGGGTTTCAAACAGTCCGTTTAAAGTGGCGAGCTGTTGTGTATCGGATAAGTTGAGAGACATATACACTATACGCAGACGTTGACGATGGAGAAGCTGAAATTGTCCAGATTCTCATACAGTTGAGTTGTAGTTTGCCGTTAATGTCTATGTTCAATAAAATATCCAAGTACGAAGCAGTCATGGAAGACTCGTGGTGTCTTATATTTCTAGTTTACTGGGATATATTGAAACGACATATGAGTGAAAATCATTATTATCAATATATAAAAACGTCGTCAATATTTCGAAATGTCAAATTCAAGGCCACCGCTAGATATTTCTATTTTCATGTAGAAGCTTTTGAAAGAATTATGTCTCATAAGAATATAAAATCAGGTCAGCTAACAAAGGAGCACAATTCGTATACATGGGAATTCCAATAGACTTTTGAAAGACGTGATCGCCAAAAACTACGAAGATATTGTCAATGAAGAACCCCAACATTGCTTTGATATCAAATCAGAGTACTTACGTGAATAATCAGAGTGGAGTTTAATAAAGTAATTTCTAGAATGGCTGATAACTAGATATGAATATTTCCTTTTTCTATTTTTTTTTGTTGAAGAAGTAACTGTCAATCTTGCCTATAATTTATCGTGCGAAATGCTCTTATAAAGTGTTGAAAAGTCAAATGTTTTTAAGCTGTTGATATGAGAAAGGTTCTGGGATTTCAAAGGATTTTCAAATTGGAAATAATTCATTTAGTTACTTATCTCATACACTTTTTATTTTACTTATTTACAGATGAAATGCTTGAGATATTGGACTGACGACACGGAATCCGAGCTTGATATCGGTCCATATCACATCAAATTGGATACAGTTGATGAATATGAACATTATACCATCAGATATCTTGTAGTTACTAATAAGGTAATTTCTCTCTCTCTCTCTCTCTCTCTCTCTCTCCTCTGCTCTCTCTCTCTCTCTCTCTCTCTCTCCCCTCTCTCTCTCTCTCTCTCTCTCTCTCTCTCTCTCTCTCTATGTATATAAAATCAAAGAAATTAGCACTGAGCATAGATCATGTATAGGCATGTAAATGATTAAATCATTATTCACTTTCAAAGTAAGTATTTCGAATTGTCTGTGATTGCTATATTGATACATTTATATACATGTGTATATAGTATCTTGATTAGGCCAATCATGGAACATGTTTTAATTGCTTTAGATGAGTGCTTCATAAATTGGTTAGAAAGTGTTGAACTTAGTGCTTTGGAAATAATTGAATCAAATGTATTTCCTTGTCAAAAAAAAATATTTTTCAACTGCGAACGCCTGAAATCGTAATGATTATTTGATCCCAAATGCGCACTTGACATATTCAAAAAATCTTTTCTGTTAGAAATGTCTGGTATATTTAGGATTTTCTTATTATAGTATTAGAAACAAATAATTAGCGACGAAATGTTGGAACTCTTATATATGAAAAGGTAAAGATAACGAACAGTGATCAATCCCATAAATCAAGTACGTAATACAAACGTTGGGCAAAAGCGGACCCCTTGATATACTCCTGAGGTTGGATTAGGTGCCTAGGAGGTCGACTGATCACATCTGCAGTGATCACTATATCTTGATCAGGTAAACGAATTAATTTGTTGTCTAAATTGATATGGAACATTTCAGACAGCAAATGACCCAATGACAGGTTGTATTTGCAGACTAAATCGTTATAATGATCATAGAATTTTCCGAAATGCTAACTTTAAACGAGATATATGAGTCTGCTTCCTATTTCATTGGGTATATGCTTTATTTTATATGGTATATCCTATCATACTGTATTTCATATAAACAAAGACATAATTTGCTACCAATAAAGTTCGACTTTTATGCATGTATATATTGCTGAATCTTCTTTATTTTTAAGTGGAACTAAAGTATATTAATATATCTTTTCTGAGTGCAAATGCATTTTTGAAATCAATAATGTTTGCCTAGATTCAGAAACTTGGAATTTTGATAGACACATCATTTGCCATATGTCATTAATCCAAACTCTGAGAGAATTTATGAATATGCCTTGTGACAAGAAAATCATGAATTTGAACCCCGCTCGTGAAATATCACGCTCGTGCAATGGCTACGTCATACCATTGACGAAAACATAAGTAGTAATTGCTCCTTTGAAGAACATTTAGCAGTTACGGCGAGCCTTTCGGATATGACCTGTTAAAAGGAGATCCAACGTCGCAGTAAGCGTTGGTACATGGAACTTCAGTCCGTCCTATGGCTTTTAGTGTCAAGCATACTTCAAATGCAGCCGTTGACATCTCAATATGAGATATGATTTCATTATGTGCTTTGGAATATCTGTTTGTTTTGTATCCTATTTAGTACTACGAGATTGGTCACTGTACGTTATATTTGCCTTTTTATGAGTGTGTTTTTAACACAGCCAATGTTTTCCAATGTCAACCAATTTGTATTAAGCCTCGTCAATTCGTTTGATTATTCGCCTGTCAACTATTTATACTTTCAACATGATGACGGTGTAATACACTTATGAAGGAGGGGACTTGCAAGTTGGAAAAATCATCTGACAATTCATCGGAATAGAAATCATATTTCCTAATCTTTTTCTGCATCCACAGAATGAGGAAATCAAGCGAGTCACGCAGTTTCACTTCACGACATGGTCCGATAACTCCGTTCCAGAGGACTTGGCATCCTTAATCTGTTTTAGAAATTTGGTGAGGAATGGTTTGACGTCATCGGATGGACCGATTGTCGTCCATTGTAGGTAAGACTGATCTAGACATTCTTTAAAAAGATATTGTCTTCATGATAAAGAATATTACATGAATAAATATTGAGTAATTTTAAAGTTTAAAATACTGTAGCTAAATAACAAGCATTATGACCCGAGTTTGTCTTTTAATGTCCTAAATTTCCTTCAACGTAGAAATCAAAAATACACCCCCTCCCAAAAAAAACCATTACTCCAAATTTAAGGTGCGAGCCTCTTGAACACAATCACGAACAATGCTATTTTATATCAGAAGTTATCATGTTTAAACATTTTTTCTTATAATTCCATATTATTCATGGATCGTTTATACATTTCCTACAGTCTAGTATAATTAAAATGCGTTTCTTTCGTTTGGCGTTGGGCAAACCAAAGTTAACTTTGTTAGCAACTTGCCCAATGGAGATTACTGAGGTTTTTTGTGAATGTTGAGCCCAACATCTGTTTGGTGAAGCATGCTTGTGTTCACGTTGATAATTTAACAAAATGAAAATAAAAATTGTCTCTGGTTTACAGCGCGGGAATCGGACGGACTGGCACATTCATTGCATTAGACTTCATGCTAGAGGAAGGGACGGCAGAGAATTACGTAGACGTCAAATCTTATATCATGTCCCTCAGACAACAAAGAGGGAAATGTGTGCAAACTTACGTAAGTCTCAATCTCTCTACTATAGCAAAGAGGAAAGTGTGTTCAAATCTACAGGAGTTTCTATCATATCTCTCTACTCAAGCAAAGAGGAAAATATGTTCAAAACCCTAAGTAAGTTTCTATCTCTCTACTTCATCCACACACCTGGGCCTGAATTTCTCGAAACAAACGTAAGTAAAAACTTGGACTTCAGTATGAAAACGTACTCAAATTTCGACTGTTCAAATAGAAGAAAACTTAGACTTACATACAAATAGGCGAAAGTAACATCGTGTTAAACGTAATCATAATCCAAAAAACATATACAAAATCGAGTGTAGGGCAACATGGATCTCCGACAAAACGAAGGTAGGATCAGGTGCCATGGAGGAGCAAGCATCCTCTGCTGACCGGTCACACCCGCCGTGAGCCCGTAGTCGAAATAAAGTAAACGGGATTACCCGTAGTAAATTTGTAGTCAATCCCGTTGTCGTAGATTTTTTTCGAGATATCTGGCTTGGATTTTTCGAATAAATCTCAAACTTACGTAAGTCTGGGTTTCTTTGTAGGATTGATCATTGTCCGTTATTTTCGCCTTTCTTGTCAACATTTCCAATCAATATTGGTTTAGAATATCTGTAAAATTAATGTTCCTTTATATTTTCAGGAACAATACGTGTTTCTCCACGAAGCCCTAGTTGAAGGTTTCCAAAATTCTCGACAGAATTGCCTATCAATATTGTAAAATGTTTCCTACAAAGACGTTTTTCAAAAGTGTGAATGTGAAAATCTAAATTTCATCATAATGTACATTGTTTCATGATTACCATTTATCATATAACACACTTACTTGCTGTTTCTATCACACTTCTTGTATTTTTTTTTGTAATTTAAAACATGTGTTGAATATGAAATAAACGAAAAATGCCGATATGTCTGAAGGGAAATGATGTTTAAGAACTAAAAAATTAAAATGATTCCCAAAATGCCTAGTTTATAAAATGACAGTCACGAAGTTCAGTGCTAAAGAAAACAGGAACAATTGAACCTTGTCCTATTGAGCGACCGAGGATACTTGCTCCTCAAACTGAAGAAAATGAAGTTCGTTTATTTCATTCAAGTTGCATTTGGTACAGCTTCTCTCTAGAACTAGAACCCCGTTAGCGATCAGTCTCAATTCGCAATAGGAGCACTCCACAATGGAATTATATCTTTGTTTGCTGAATTAGGTTTTACAGATCCGTTGTACTATATTTTTAAAGGCAATATTCTTCCTTAATAGTGCAGCAAAATACATCGATTTTGCGGGTTTTCAAAATAATATCCTATTGCCATTTCAATTTTAACTTGTATAATTATTGTTTGGATAGAATGTAGCATGACTTCATTTTCTTAACAATGTAATAAAATGCTGTTTGCAAAAAGTGATACCAACTTTAATGCTTGACTTTCCTCACAGGAAAACATACAATTACCGTATAAGCAGAATATTTTAGCGAAGATTTAATTTTGGCATTATTAGCGAGGGCTTTGATATCGCTAAAATTAGATATCGCTAATAATTCATTCCAAATTATTAGTAGAGCTTTTCGAAGTAATAAATTATAAAATCGCTAAAATTATTTACCGCTAAAATTAAATACCACTTTTTATGGAGAAAACGCTAAATTTGTGTCTCGCTAAAAATTCTACTTATACGGTATCTTTGTGACCATTCTAAGGTCATCGTCTATAAAAATCACACCGTATTAATATTGGAACGAGAAAATCGTGTAGTTTGTAAATTTGGTGTGATTGTTCATTTAATATATACTCAGTTTCAGGATCAACAAAGTATTGGAAAATAAATTCATACAAGTATGTACTAAAACCAATGTGTTCAAGTTTACGTCTTGATATACATACCTTCCATCCATTTCGTTAGATAACAGCTTCTCACAAAGCCGATATTGTTATCAAGAAGCATATTTGAAAATAGTGTCCATGGTGAATTGACGAAGTATATCAAGCAAGGTTCTAGTTAAACCAATCCTAATTTAGCCAAAATGTAAATATTGCGAAAAAATGTTTATCGTAAATTCACTCATGATGTTAAGATGGAATGCTACACCAGATACATTTGACGTGGATGAAAAGTAGAGGGTATGTTAAACAATATTTTGAAAATTAAAAAAAGAATAAAATGCATTCTATTTCGTAAAACAAAATGCAGTTTTAGTAGAAAGCAATTAGATACAAATTTAAACCCCTGCTGGATTATAACCCGCCATCTGCAGTTCATAAAGCAACGTGCTAACCTACTGAGCTACTCAGCTAGGCATTTAAATTTTGAACGAATTGACATATAACCCTGATAGTGATATTTTCATCCATGTTTCGAACGGAATTCAGCCATTATGACGATGGCTCATTCCCCCTTAACAATTTACAGTTAACTCTCGAAATATCGCAACTCAATTCATCGCCATTTTCGGTATAACGCCGCAATTTTCTAGGAACGTTTTTCCTGCTACTTAAAATTCTCGTTAAAACGCCAAATTCGCTTTCGCCATTCGCCACGATGTATTCGGTACAAAAGTCCATTTCACAGTATTAATTATCTCGATAAACCGCCATGGGTAGAACATGATCTGTGGTCACTGAAGCGGTAAATTGGTCATTATCGATCTCCGGTGTCCACCTGTGCACAAAGACCCTGGTAATTACTGCGTTATGTAAACAAGAAAGGACTTAATATGAGATGTAGTCGCGCTATTATTATATGATAGACAACCTGTTTCAGTTTAGGTACAGCATAGCCACGGAAGATAGTTCTTTTTGAGTTTCGAAGACAAAAAGGAAGGATTTTGTGGTGTTTAAACAAATAATCATGTTAAAAATTTGAAAATAATTTATTACAGAAAATATTTATATGAGTTATATAAGCAAACGTGGAAGACAGCGGTAATTCTTTTTCTACAATTTGGCGGAACTTTTTTCTTTCAAATGGCGGAAATTCAATTCATCGCCAAATTCGTTATAACGCCAAAGAATCAAAAGAACAAAAGGTGGCAGTTTATCGAGAGTTGACTGTATAATCATTCATGTTTGCGAAATTGAATTAACAAAATGCATGGCAATTTCTTCCTTGATGTTAAAATCACTATATATAGCTGTCCTTTGCACGTCCCTCTTGTGAACTAAGTATGGATTTCCACATTTCAAAGTACGAAGAGGAAGTCGGGCCGTGGTACATACAAACACAGAATTATTCCAGAATTTCTGGTCAAAGTACAACAGGTGATGAACTGTAAACATTTTCTATGTTTATCTTTGCTTTAGGAGAGAGAGAGAGTAGAAGGTGAGAAGACAGAAGAGACGAGGAGAGAGAGAGGAGAGAGAGAGGAAGGAGAGAGAGAGAGAGGAGAGAGAGAGAGAGAGAGTTCTGATCTCAAAGATTTAACCGCCAAGAACACGTAAACAGGCCCCAAGACCATTTGTTATTTACTAGAATTTACTAGAATTAATTCTATTCTCAGTTTATGGTCTTGAGACCAGAATTGTCATAAAACAAATACTGTAGATTCCTAGTTTTAAGTATATTGCACTTAATATTGCGAAATGCCTTGTGAACATCCAAACACGTCAATCTAAAAAATTAGTTAAGAGATTAAAAACATGTACATGTATCTTGTGTTACCTCTTCTCTTGAAATTATCTAGGAATCTACACGTGCCTGTTCTTCAAAGCATGGAATTCATCAATTTTATTATTTCAACTTGAAATTTGTTAATTCTGTGAATCCAAACTGAAATTAGTCAATTATGTAATTCCAATACAATAGGAAGTTTAGTATAGCGCCCTATTTTAAAAGCGCTTAACATAAAACCAGTATAAAACAAACATTAATAATAATGACGATGCAATGCGCCTACGTATATGGACATAAATTAAACGGGGCAACTGGCAACCACGTTCCTGACCTAAAAGTGGTTCAAGTCTTTAGATTTCCTCTATTTTTAAATGTTTTACAATGCTACACCATTAGGGTATTAACTAATGGTACAGCAAAAAATTTGAAACCGTCATTTGTTGAGCTTACCAAAAGTGAGATACAGTACTTTCACAATTCTTCCTTGTAAATCCAGGCTCGAGTCCTTGTTTTTCGTTTACATAAAGATTGCTTCACAGAAATAATACCATGTTTAAAAAAACAACCAAATTGAGTATATCGAGAATGCACTGAGGAACTGGGCGCTTAACTTGGTGTTCAAGAATGAACTTGTAATTGTGAAAAAATCTGGCCATTTAAACGGAACGTATACTAGCATATTCAATGTCGATAAAGCCAAAACACGAGGCTCAAGCTTTGTTTTAACATAGTGATAAATTGTAAGTGGCATAATGCTCACTTGTCAACTCAACCAAATGTGACTGTGAAAGATTTTATGCTGACCATTCATGTGAAATTATCCCTGAGGATGAGCTATTGGTTAAGCAGCTTAAAAATTGAAATACTAAAATTTGAAAAGACTTTTAAGTCTCATGAACGTGGTCCATGCCCTTTAAGAGTCTATTTAATAAAAGGTACAAGCTTAAATATCAATATAAAGAAACTACAAATTCCAACTTGATATTCATCCATTCTGTTATTCCAAACTTAAATTTATCAGTTTTGATATCATGGCCCCAGGACCATGAAAATTCAAGTTCAAGTCACCATCTGAATATTGCAATGGAATGATTGAAAGTCAACCATTCCAATAGAGAATTGCTATTAGGTGTTTTAGTTCAAAAGTGATGAACAGTTTACCGATAATTAAAATCTTCACTTAAGTCTGAGTTGTTTTCATGATCAAGAATTCAATTTGTCATTATTGTTAATCAACATTCGATCAGTTCTGTTATTCCAGGCATTTAGTTAGTAATTTGACGACGGGTAATCCCGTTTACTTTGTTTCGACTAAGGGCTCACGGTGGGTGTGACCAGTCGAAAGAGGATGCTTACTCCTCCATTACACCTGATCCTGCCTTCGCCTTTGTCGGAGGTGCGTGTTGCTCTACACTCGACTTTGTCTATACGTTTTTTTGGGACTATGATTTGTTTACTTCGCTGATTTATATTCTTCCACATCTCCGGTTTTCAGTTCCACTACAAAAAGGTTATGATCCTCAAACTATCCTTTTTGAAGCCCGCAGGTACAATGGACAGTTTGAGGCTAATATCCTACTTAAAGGGACATGGACACGTTTTCAGCTAAAATTTATATTTGCATTCTTAATGTTCAAAATGCTAACCAAGTTATTTCTAATGGTTGTTCAGTTACAAGTAGGATACAACGCTCACAAATCTTTGTAATGTAAACAAGACTCGAGCCTTGTTATTGTTTACATAAAGATTGCTTCACAGAAATTACCATGTTTAAAACAAAATGAGATGTGAGAATCACTAGACACTGTTTAATTATGTTCGGAATGAACTTGTAGCATGACAAAATCTGCTTTAAACGGAACGTAT
>CAJDSM010024276.1:9280-32274 GCA_903981925.1 Ostrea lurida | reverse complement strand
GTCGCCTCTTACGACAAGCAAGGAGGACTGAAGACCTATTGTAGCCTGGAGATATTTTTAAAAAAACCATTTCTATGTGTGTTGCTATTAAAAATATTATAGTGACAGTTTCATTGTGATTAGCTTTTCTCTTCGGTTTTGTAAAATTGTTAAGTCGTACGTAAATGAGATCACCAGCAAATTATCTCCCTTGTGTTGAGCAGATTCACATCATGCAGTCAAGAAGGAAAGGAAGTGCATTGTCCGAAGATTGTAAAATACATGCACTTCAAATATGAATACTGCCTTCCAAGGTAAGACGGTAATTATTAATAATGTTAGAAAGCAATGGGTAGTTTCAAACTATAGGTCCGGCAAATTTCCTAAACCATATTTGAAGTGATTCTGTGTACAATAATTTTACTATACATGTGTAGTTCTAGTGTAGCAGAGTGCTTCAAAAGAGATATATAGCATGTTGCATGGCTCTTTACATACAATCTACTTCAAACAAATTGTTGTTGCTAGGGATTGAACTTTCAACAGTCACGTTTAACATTTCACAAATTCTATGGTTAGGTTGCCATTATGGCATGACACTGGGTCAAATATCCTGTATGATGTGTCTCATAGCGATTATTAAGCCGTTCTTTATACACCGATTTTAACTACGGATTACTCTGTTTACCTGATCAAGACAATGGGCTCACGGGGATGTGACCGGTCGAGAGGGGATGCTCACTCCTCCTAGGCACCAGATCCCACCTCTGATGTGTCCAAGAGTCCGTGTTTGTCCAGCTCTTGTTTTTCATTCTCTTTGGGACTTACGAGATTGATCACTGTTCGTTATATTCGCCTTTCATACACATGGTCCGATGCTGAAGATTGATTGATTGAATTATTATTTATTGTTTTACGTTCCACCGAGAATATTTCACTCATATGGAGACGTCACCAATGCCGGTGAAGGGCTGCAAAATTTAGGCCTATGATCGGCACTTAGGTCTTTTGAGCAGGGTTGGTTCTTTATCGAGCCACACCTACTGTGCCACGGGGCCTCTCTTTTTCCGGTCTGACCCGAATGACCGTCCCATCCTTTTGCCTTTTACGACACGCAAGGAGGTGCTGAGGACCTATTCTAACCCGGATCCCCGATTAAAACCTCCATGGCCCACTAAGAGATCTATCTGAGAGGAAAGGTGGATGATCCCATATTAAAGGTACATGTATATTCGTAGGAAGGACAAACAGAATTGCTGATGGTGCACAGTGTCTAAATCCCCTTGCACGGTACTTAGATGGAATTTGGGTGGTGCGAATTTAGCCCAAATGAGAGAAAATAATTTACGGTAAGCGAGAAAGGGGCACCTGCTCAGAGCATGTTTTGAGCACGAGTACCTGTAAGTATATATTACATGTAATTCATGGTCATCATTTATTAACCACAACTACATGAAAGAAAAGTATTGACATTCAAGGGAAATATCATTTTTCATTGGCCTGTTATAACCTGGCTTTGATGTATACCCCTTGTTCACACAAGGAAAACTGTTGAAATAAGGAACCCTTTCCCCTCATTTAAGTGATAACAAGGTATATGTTCTGAGTGACTTTGACCTTTTTCAAATGACCTAGAGAGACCTATAGTCAAAAAGATCAATAACTGTTGAAATATTGTGGAAATGAAGGGTATATTTTTATATACAAGGCATGTACATGTATTCTGAGCGACCTTGATTTTTATTAAATGACCTTGAGTGACCTTTGACTAGTTGGCTGGTTGGTTGTATGTTGTTTAATGTCCCTCTCGAAAAAATAGTTCACTCATATGGAGAAGTCTGACACCATTGCCAGTGAAGGGCTGCAAAATTCAGGCCTATGTTCGGCTCTTCCGGTCATTGAGCATTGAGGAATCTTTAATATCGTGCCACACCTGTTGTGACACAAGGCCTGGGTTTCAGCGATCTCATTCAAAGGCCCTCCCCGTTTAGGCGCCACTTACGACAAGCAAGAGGTTAGACAACGCTCGTCACCGCGCATAAAATAGGGGGAAAAAATCGAAAACATGGGCGTTGCTTTAGCAGTGCACCGTTGAAGCCGGCGTTGCTTTAGCGTTGGTTTAACGGTAGAAAGCGTTGGTTTAGCGGTGACGCGAGAGTTGATAGAGCGGCGTTCCGCGACACCTCCATACCAACGCCAAACCAAAGTTGATCACCGCTATGGATCGCTGCTTCAACGCCCGACACCATTCCAGCAATCCTGTGTCCGCTCGTAAAATGCTAACAACCGCTCCACCAAAGTTTGCGCAACGTTTAATCACCGCTGGGGCAAAGCTGGCGAAGAAGCGGTGGTCCAGCGTTCAAGATTTCTGCGTTGGCCTAGCGGACCGAAGCGTCCACGAACTTGCGTCTAGCGTACCAAACTTTGACTGGGCGTTGTTTGAGCGGCGGTGAACTTTGCCGGAGCGGCAAATTGCCCTCTCCTCACCGCTCGCAATATTTTGTGCAGCTCAAAACTTTCGGAGCGGTAGGAGGGACTATCAGCGTTGGCCGAGCGTATACGGCGTTGCCAACTTCTGTTAAACGGTGGTGAACGGTAACGAGCGGAGATGAATTTTTTTCACCGCTCCAGGAACGCTCCAACAAAGTTCGGGCGGTGTGACCGGCCCTTAATGAGGACCGATCGCGGTGATTCAGCGGTAGAGCGCTCTGGCCGAGTTCGATTCCCGTGCTCGGACCGGCCGGGTCAAACCCAAGACGTTAAAATAGATAGTGATTGCCCCTTCGCCAAGAGTTCGGCATTTAGAAGTGAGAATCACGGGTCTTTCGGATATGACCTTAAAAACGGAGGTCCCATGTCACGACAGGTGTGACACTAAAAGAACCATCGCTGCTAAAAGCCATAAGTGCTAAGCATAGATCCACAAATTCGCAGCCCTTCACCGGCAATGGTGACGTCTCAATATGAGTGAAATATTCTCAATAATCAATCAAACCCGGATCCCCTCGGGTACCTCTCACTGATTTGAGTAGCCTTGAACCCTCTAAAATGACCTTGGTCGAAAGATCCAAGGCTCAGAAAATATTTGTAAAATCTGTGATAAATTATATTTAAACTTTAGCTGATATAGGCTCTGCCTCGGGCAGACATGCTCCCCCGTAATTGAAATGTAAACGGAAATAGCAATTTGCCATTTCGATCCTTTGACTATTCGTCTGTTCGTGTGATTGTGCGAGTTAGTGGCGACTCTGTTTTGATGTGACGATAATTTTACTCTTCATAGTACATGTACATAACAAATCTCTTATGGGTCCATGATAAAACACTGTAGAAGATTTACACTTAGTGTACATAACATTTGTGACCAGTGGTTGCCTTGGTCGCCAGAGATGTTGCATGGATTTAAAACAGATTTAAGTCGCGTTTCACTTTCTTATCAAGGTTAAATACAACATGAAATTTCCTGGTATTAGACTATAAATATAATCAATTAAAAATATTCATAAAATATAGGTTTTATTTACAATTATTTCACTCAAAGCAATCGCTAGCCTACATGTATTTACAACTGCTAAGTCGTGGTCCCTCCTCGCGGGATTGCTAACTGTACTTGTAAATAGGTTGAAACTCAGATAATTGAACATGTCTTTTGCATTTTGCCAATGCGATTTTTTTCCCTTAGCAATGTCACTGTTGGGGAGAAATCAAAGAAAACTCAATAGAAAGCTCAGTATTGATATTTTCCATCAGACAGAAAGTAAATTATCGGACATCCCTTTTAAATGATCTCCAATATCTCTGTTGCTTCATCGACTACATGCATTTCTTACTTTTTATCGCGTTGTAATTTTCCTGTAATTTTAAGATGGATTACGAGATGAAAGAAACGTTGTACATTTAAAAGGAGTTCATTTCAATGGTTTATTTTCTTTTAATTTGCTTCATTTTAAAATCAGAAATACAAACAATCAGAAGCGAAGTGTGGCCCTCAATCATCTGTTATACATGTAATCTCAAATACGAGTTCTATATAAATAAATATAATCTGTATATGTAATACATCTTTGGTTGATTAAGTTCTACATTTTTATTTAAGTACTTAGTTCAAATATTTATCCGAACATATATAATTGTTGAAACTCTGGGTAATGTCGTGGATTTTAATAAACATTTTCTAAATCAATATTGATATTAATGATATAATTCAAGCGGGTTAAATAAAAGTAATCAAAGCAAGGAAGGGGGTTCATTGTGAAATCAAGAAAACTTTTATGAACATAGAACCATATAATGAAACAAGGAGTAACATAATATTATTCGTTTTTGTAGACATAGTGTGCACAGCTCACGTGACATCAAAAAGGCTTGACCTCCGAATATACATTAGATTTTGACTTACCGGTAGTTTTCCTTCTATGTTCGGAAATATATCGTCCTTCAGTTTTCAGTTATATAAGTCTTCGAAACGCAGGACATTTGCTTATTCACACACATTGCGTTAAAGTGGCGTTGACCTTTTTTGTTTGACCTCAATAACAACCCTGCAAGTATCCTTGAAATACAAATACATGTACACTCTAAATATTAGATAACTAAAATCTAAATCACAAAGAATATCAAAAATTATGCAAAATACCATTTTTGTAAGTTAATTAAAAATCATTTAAAGTGCACCTTGTAACAAGGAAGTTACCTGTCTGTGACCTTGACCTTATACATTTGAATTTGAAAACCAGTGGGAATCAAAGCTGGTTTTTTTGTTGGTTTTTTTTTTTTGGTATGGCACCATTCCCTGCAAACTAGATTTAAAAAACCCGGAAAAGAATTGGCTTTTAAAAATATTGTACACAAGCGAAAGCTACGAAGAACGAAGGGCAAATACGCTGCGAGAGGATCGTAGTAGCGAGCTATTACCTATATAAAAATATTCATCTTTTCAACAATGTTCTATTGAAATCAATCTTTCGTGGATTTTGATAATATTTTATAGTAATCATCAATCTTGTTGAATATAAGCAGACAATATTCAATCATTTGAACATATAAGATAAGACTATGTGTGTACAAGGAATGCAATTTATATTCCATTTAAATCCCGCAACTAGCGAGAGTTTCTGCAAGTGAAGGGAGAGGTCTATTTTCATTACCTTCCGCAAGTGACGTTTTAAAATGTCTACTGGTTCGTGTAATGAAAAATTGGAAAAATCATTTACTTATTGTACTGTATCTGAATGACTTGACTATTAATTTTCATTAAGTGTCTTTATTTGATCCAGAATATCGATACTTAATTATTTATTCTACATCTGCTTTATTTCTGCACGGTGTGTTTCCTTTGCTTGTCGCCGCTCAATCAGGCTTTTACAAGCACGTATCAGTCTCAAAGAAATATCTTTTTGTCTTCACCATTAACTGTTCGGAAGCAATACACTCGTTTATGTGTGGTCTTTATCATAAGCGTAGCACTTCTTTAATTTCTCTCTCTCTCTCTCTTTCTTTTTTTCTTTCTCTCTCTCATATCGATAAAATTACCATAGATTGAGGCTGTTTTACAGACATTAATGTCCATCACTGCTGCCACAAATCTACCGTCCCGTCAGACATGAAAAGAGAAAGATTTTTATTCTAAACCCCCTTCAAGCTTTGCCCTGTTTTCAGGCTGTCTAGCGCTTTTCAACGTGCATTTTATACATAGTTTGCGTGCACCGACTCTTATTAGTACATGGGTATACTAACTATGCATTATCAATCTTCTCCAAGTTGAAGTAATAAACCTACATTTAATATCGTTAAACCCAATCAGAACGATAGTTCTGACGCAACCTCTAATACTCTATAGATGATTAATGTTGCTAAACGTAGGGAATATTGAGACCCTCCCGAATGTTGATTTTTTTTTCCTCTTCAAAATTTCGATAACCAATATATCAGCTCAAGTGATTAGAGTCGTATAATGAGTTCCGTAGGAAGCAATTTTCATAGGGGTGAGAAAGAGGGAGGGGGGGGGGATACATCGCGTTGAATACAGACCATTGTAGATGAGAGAACATCTGATAAAGTTTGGTTGGGGCAAGATTTTATTGAAATCTTTTGAAAATCAAAAATTATCTTTTAATCAGCACTTGTGTCTTTAACAAATGACTGTATAATGTTAGTATATAGAGCATTACAACACAGAAACTCTCCATCGGTTTTGCTTCTTTTAGTCCTTCCTGTGGTATACAATATAATGAATTCATTATGTCATGATCTGTCTCAAATGCAATGAATGATAACCAAGGTAACCGGGAAAAAAAGTACGGATTAATAATATTTTCATGACTACCTTCGATTTCCAGTATGCTATCATATTAGTTTTTTCTTATTATCACCAACATTGTAACTTTACCAAATGCAAAATGGAATAGGTCCTCAGTGCCTCATGCTTATCGAAGGAAGCGACTACGTACGGTGGTCCTTCAGAAGTACGAAAATATTTTGTATTGTATAATGTATAAATAAAATGGTTGTGAATATTCGCAATGATTAAGAAAGATACATGTATCTGATAATAATGCATGAAAATAAATTGGCGTTCGAGATTAAATGACAACATGAACAAGCAAAAACTGCATGTTCCTTTTTTTCAGGGGCGAATCGGCAAGATCAAAATCAGTTCTTCTTTCTTCCTTGCTTTGGAAGGAAATAAACTGAAAAATATCTCATTATCCCTTATCATGTATGTACAATGTAGGATGCAGGAGGTGCCCTTTTTATTATTTTTGAGACATTTTCTGACATCAGACGTAAGATTATCCGTTATTAAAATTTCAAAAATATTTATAAGATAAAAAAAAAAGTCTTGGATTTTATTGGGAAAAGAATTGTCATTCAGATGTTACAAATTAGTCTACATTTTCTGGTTACAAAAAAAGCACTGAGTATTGTTTTTTCACCATGTTAACCGGCAAAACATTATCTATTGTTTTAAGATTCCGCGAAAATCAAACGGCTTGACTTCAACCCTCTGTAACTTGTTACTATGAAAATGTTTGTGTGTTCATTTCATAAACACAAAAACAATAGCTAACTGGCGTAAATCCAAAGCTGTAGTTTCTAATTAATAATAAATCATATCTAAACAATGCCAAAATTTCCAGGAAATATAATGAGATTTGTAGATGCTTTAAGAAGACATGTATATTTTTCTTAAAATAGTTTAAAATCATCAATACGGGGCATATTGGACTTTAACCCCAACCCCCTACATTGATATATAAATGGTTTCAAAACTTTAATGATGTAAATCAAAATTAGTTCTTACTTTGCAACTCAGTCATTATTACACAAACGACGAAGCACGACAATAAGCTCAGTTTAGCTTTAGCTTNATAAGAGAGTAAAACCCCCAACCCCCCAGTGAGTGAAATTGTCCTAATTCCTACATGAGGAAATTTCCTGGTGCCCTGTGTTTCTTTGAGTAAAAGAAATCTTATTTTGACAAACCCTAAATATTTTTTTTGTGCAAGACATCGAATCACTGGGACTGTTAGGTGATTTGGTCTTGAATAAACTTGAATCTACAACGTACAAACGTATAAAAATGCTTCAAAATGTACCTTGAAAATTATTTCTTTTTTCAATTTGTTCCACAAGCGCTTGCTTTTGTAGATAAGATATTACGTCCGTATACTGTGCCATTAGTAGTATACATTTACAGAAACGAGTGCCTTTGGTTTGTTTCCATATTCCTATGTAAACTTTTGAACCATTATGGTTTCTGGGGGTGGGGTAGGGGTCTACTCCAAATCTAGATTTCGGGGTTGGGGATGGATTATTAGTAAGGGGAGGGGACCCTACTCTATATCACCGTAATATTTTCTTCTTTACACACACTTAAAATTGTGAAGTATTAATTTCGGATATACATATGCACTAACTAAGAATCGTGAAGTATTAATTTCGGCCGGTCATGATTTCATTAGGTTATATAGTGTTGTAGTCTATGGTTATAATACAGTTATTGATCATTGTGTTGGCGGATACGAGTTGATTAATTATAAATATTCATTATCATGCTTATATTATATACTCCATTTCTTGCTGTTAGCCATATTGATCACCTACATATAACTTAGTTACCACTCATCAATTATCGATACGTGATTGTGAACTGTTACCCATATTGCAATAAACAGAATATTTCAATCAATTTTTGAAACAGTATCAAAGAAGAGTATCCCACAAATATGCATATAAATATTAAATCCTGCAAAATATTGTTATACTTCAAGGTCATCCGACAATCTTGAGCATGGCGCTCTTTCGTATGCAACAAACACAGGCATTTGACGTTTTAACTATATTTAATATAAAAATATCTTCCCGCAAACAATTTGTTAAATTAAATATTTTAGTTTAAAAAACGTCCAGTGCCTGTGGCACAAGTTATCAAAAAGAATATTTTCTGGTTTCCAGTGGCATTTTTTTTTTTTTTTTTCATTTTGGGGCGAAAAGACGATAAATAGTCGTTCTGTCGTCTTTTTCGCTCCGAAGTAAAGAAAAGACAACGGAAACAAACTGCCATATATACTGTGATTGTTTGAGATTATCAATCCTGACATGTAAGCATGTTGATGGATCCTTTGTCATTTTCCCCTCGAGCATGCTCGGGTTGTAACTGCATATCTTTTTCATTTGGTATAAGGCGATTATAAGACGTCGATCTACTTGAACTTTATTGAAAGGTTAATCATTAAGAAATCGAAGAAATAATATCAAGAAACACTCAACATGTGTAAATTTTTAATTAGATAAAACGAACATAAGTGGCAGCGGAAGAATACATTGTGGGAATGTTAGTAGTGAAGATACGGTCTCGGTCTGTTTCCAGATTTCCTCCCTTCCTTATTGATAAGCCCCCACCTAATTCCGTCTGAATCAATACATTTATCTCAATGGTGATACTTTAATATCAGTCGATTCCTAAAATCTTTGTAATTTGATCAACGAGATGGGATTTTTTTTTTCTAATTACCCTTGATCTTTCCAAGGTTACTGAATTAAAACTTAAGTAGTCGTATATTACCTGAGCTAGTTGACAGATACTTTTATTCCATAAATGTCGATAAACGTCACGAAAGTGGTGATTCATTGCCTTTTAATACACTTTCACACAAAATAATTCTATAATTTGTCTTGATTAAATATCTGTTGTAAAGAAAAACGAGCTCCATGTAGTTCTGAAGATATTCTGATCAAGATGAAGCACATCCACATATTTGAAATCGTCTACTGTGGTTTGCACAGATTTTTTTTGACAGGAGCATTTAGCACGTGCCGATGTTTATCATATAGTTGAACGCGCGGGGTTCTTCTGATAATTAATTCTATACCCCTTAATGGTAAATTCTAGGATGGCTTCTAAGTAATCTAACGAAATCTTATCTGCCCATGAAACCGATGTCAATTTCTCCCTAAACCCACAGTGACCTCCCCTGTCTAAGGTTAACATAAAAAAGTTTGGGTAATACTTGAACAAGTCGTGTGGAATGGAATTCGTACTGTACACAGGATCGTCCAAGCTACAAACGAAGATCAATGGCACAGATATATCATCTACGTCCCGCAAAGGGTTGTTCCTTTCATAAAACTCTTCCATGTCCTCAGACCCGAACATTTTTAAGAAAACATGGCTGTCAAACTTTTTGAGTGACCATGAGTTTAGAGCACCAGGCACATTTATGACGTCACTAAGGGCTCGAGCATGTTTCCAAATGATAAATTTCATATATAGAAGTGCAAATGTTTTATAAATCCCTGAGAAAATGTCGGACGATCGTTGATTCATTTCAAAACACGGTGAAACACACACTCCCGCACAAATGTGAGCAGACGACCCGAATTCCCCGAGGTAGGAAAGAAATAAGTCACAACCAGATCCAAATGACACCACTGTTATCAGTGTTTTGGGACATCTGTCATGAATATATTTTACAACTTGGCGAAGATCAGATGGGTCCCCGTAGCTTTGTAATTTTGGTGTAGTCAAAAAAGAACCACCGTGTCCTCTCCTGTTAAACACGACACATTGCATTCCCCTGCACGTTGCTGCGTCACACAATGATGACACACTAAGTGCGTCACCAGTTAGTCCGGGAATAATGAGTATGACCGTTCTCTTTTTCTTCATTGGAATGTTGACATTTGTCACCCAGTCGAGTGCCACGACACCCTTATCCTTCAGTTGAAGATATTCTCTGTCAAACTGGCATTTGCAATTATGCGGAATGATCCACGGAAGCAGAGTTTGAAGGTGGCAATTCTTTAACCACGGCGATGGCGAAAACGACCTCGTCTTGAATTTGCACCTCTTAAGTATATGAGTTGCTAAAGTTGATTCCTTGTAGAAAAGTTTCGGAAGTATATCCGGGGAGCACAAAAAACTTTTCAAGTACACAATCAAACTTAGCACCAAAGTTCCGACAATAGCGATGTAAAATGGCAGCGATAGGATCGTGTAGAGCGCCAGCATTACGTAAGGATAGTGTTCACCCCACTCCCGACTTCTCGCCGCTGCTACTCTATGTTGTGTATTGTGCTCGCTGTTAAAGGGTCTATGAATTATATATTGGTTATCATTTACGTATGATCGCGGTGTCAATCCTCTCCTCCGCCCGTCTCTCGTGACAGTTTCCGAGATCATTGGCTTACGCTAGGATCAATCACGGGTTATTCCAACAACTTGAAAATTTCTTTTTCCATTCACTTGGAGAATTTCTTACCAATTAATGTATGTAAAGTCAACCGTCACACTGTCAATCTCATTGGACGGAATTAATCCAGAGATTTATCGGATATTCCCGGAGTTGTTAATGAGTGACAAATTACTATTGTATTACCACTTTCCGAATTACGTCGTTAACACTTCCTATTAATGAGGTAGCTCCCGCGCGAAGTTCCCTGGGGACTTCGTGGTAATGCTGTTAAACAGCTGTGCAGTTGGCGACTCGTTACGCGTGTGTGATTTACCGTTCAATGCTGCAAACGATATTCATCTCAAAATTCAATAATTCTGAAAGCGATAAGTTCGTTATAACTCTAAACTCAAAGACATCCAAACACTTAAACGCTTATTACTACGTGGTACGGGTTTTATTTTAATGTTTGCATAAGTAAATCCCGCTGATCGTAAAAATTCCTGGTGAATAGGGTATTTGCGTTCATTAGATAACTTCTAATTTATGACGCAATTCTTGAAATAAATGAAAGAAATGCTGACTAGGACCATGCTAGCAAATTCTGATGTATGCAGAAGGAGTCAATGCAATCGCGTGACAACGATACCAAATATCTGGCTGTGTCAGTGTACGTTCTAGAAACGCCTGTTTATCTTTGTGTCTCTCTATAATTTCCTGGGGGATCTTGCAAATTTATGAAACTAATAATGCACCAAAACTTCCTGACGACCGCCTAGAGGAGCTACCGCTAACAAGACGTGGCCGCAATGTTGGGTCCCCTCGGGAATTGCCAACGTTGAATTGAATCACTTGAAAAACCTCGTTACTGTGACATATAATTAACTTTCCGGCCAACTAACGTCAGAACGTTTATCAACATTGAAGATTTTTCATTATACAAATATACAGTAACCTAAAATTCATGAAAAATCGAAACACCGCTTCATCTCTGAGGTGAGTTATAATTCTAGTTGTGTGGTTCAAAATATCGATATAACGACTCTCAATACACAGCTTCACTCTAAATATCCAACATAATTTCTTCAAATATGTTTGGGTTTTATCTTTCTTTTTTTTTTTTCTTTTCTTTTTTTTTCTTTAGATATAATTCAATTCGTGGGTGAAACTGAATACTACTGTGATTTTATATGTTTCCGTGGGTACCAAAAATTCGAAGTTGTTGGTCGCTTTGAGTTCAGATACGTATGAAAAAAAAATTCTGTTTGAATAACGAGAATACTTCGTTGGTCACTTGGTTTAGTGGTTTAGCCTCTCCATGTAATCAATCGACAAAAGTGTTCAAGGAGTGATGATGAAATGGATTAATTTTGTCCATACATATCGCATACGCCTCATATACACTTGTGCATCTATAGGCCTACTATTTTCTAATAGAATTGTAAACTCCAAGTATTAACAAATTATTGCAATGGACAGATTTTCAAATTTGATAATATTCCAATTCCCCCAGGTTACATTTGTTTTAAGGACATATCTGTTCACGACAGCGAATCGACGACCTTGAAGTTCCATGCTACCGCTGATTAAATGAACAAATCAAAATAAAACCAAGAGAATAATTTCCACCGAAGATTAATGAAAGTGATGTCAGTGGCGTTGTGGATGTATGCGAGCATTAACATCCCCAGCAGACTTTGTATCAACACAGAAAATTTATTTTGTTGGAATTATTGACATTTTCTTGCTTCCTGTTTCGCTGTATATAAATACACTTGTCAGAAATGCTATCAAATTTCAGAAAATATCAACATACAATATCTTTTGTACTTCAGCGCCAGGTTACGTCAAGAAATTCTGGAACCACAGCGCTGGTTAGTGGTTACAATGTACGTAACGAAAATGTGACACTATATATTGCTGGTCATACCGGGAAAATGTTAACACTGTACATAACAACCAATCAGAACTCCTCGAATGTCTTGCGCACTCGAGGAGCTCCGGCTGACATAACGCTGGTTACGTCACAAGAATGTACGATCGTAACTTCCGGCTATATCCATAATCTTGAGTCTGTTGCTATGTGTGCACAAATGCAACTGTGACGTTACAGACATACGTTGCGATATGAAACACGAGCTTCGGGGCTAAAACAAATATAGCTAAAACATCACGCATAGCTAAGATATTTTACTACTACATGTGTACCAATTTCCACTATTAGAGTGAATAAGATAAAATTAAACCAAAACTATGAAAGTAATCTTAGAAATAATGCATTATACGGGCATTCGGATCTAGCCTTTTAACCTCGTCCACATGCGCGCATCCGGCTAATGTTGTAATATTTGCGCTTGGTCCACGTCTGAGACTTTTTTACGGAAAAGGACGAGTGTTTTCCGATCCACAGCTAGAGTTTCGTCACCATAACGCTGGTTACATCACAATATGCTTCGCTACATATTGCAATCGGATCACGCTCGTCCTTTTCCGTAACCGCGTTTGCGGTTACGGAAATAGCCGATTAGTTACGATTGGTTATACCATAGGGCTCTACAACGCTGGTTAAGAGAATGTGACACTACAACGCTGGTTATACCAAGAAAATTTGGCACTACAACGCTGGTTACGTCACGAGAATGTAGCACTGCAATGCCAACAATCCTCGATTCTGCTACTATTTAAATACACAATTACCAAGATCGTAGCGGCCATGTTGGACTCGGAAGCGCAACGGTCTTGAATGATATACTATGCTAGCTGAACGTAGGGATAACAAGCGTCAATTCATATAGTAAATTCAAGATACCTAGATATCTATCCTAGCGGCTTGAACGGAGCCCAGTGTGCGAGATACGAGCCACCCGAGGAGCTCCGAGTGCTACAGCTCTAGTTAAGGAAGGAAAATGTGCCGCTACAGGGCCCTTTAACTAGAACGGTTAAATCACTAGAATTTGGCACTATAGTGTTGGCTACATTTCGAGAATTGAAATAAGTTACTGTACAAAACGAGAAATTTGATACTGAAGCGCTGATTACATAACAAGAGTGTGGCACTACAGCGTTAGTTACATCAGGAGAATGTGACATAAAGTACTGATTACAAAACGAGAATTTGTATACTGAAGCGCTGATTCATAACAAGAGTGTGGTACTACAGCGTTAGTTACATCAGGAGAATGTGACACTTGTAGACATTTGTCTAAGAAGTAAGAAAACGAACAGTGATCAATCTCCTAAGCCCCAAATATAATGCAAAAACAAGAGCAAACCCGCATCCCTGGACACACCAGAGGTGGATGCCTAGGAGGAGTAGGCATCCCCTGCTAACCGGTTAACACCTGCCGTGAGCCCATTGTCTTGATCGGAGCAATCTGTAGTCAAATACGTAGTACAATTGTTATGAAACACGTCAGACAGCATTTGACCCAATGGCATGTCATACTGGCAAACTAAATAGTTAATAACGACCATAGAATTTGCGAAATCCTGCCTTTAAACGGGACTGTTAAAACCCCTGCAACAACAACTTGTTTGTAAGTAGCCTGCCTCGATTAAAAATTGATCATACGCAGAACAAGCTCTTGCGTATCGAATAAGTTGAGAATCATACACACTATATGCATGTGATGATAGAATATTGCTACGCGATGGATAAACTGAAATCGTCCCGGTTGTCATAAAGTTGAGTTGTTAGTTTGCCGTTAATGTCAATGTTCAATAAAATATTCAAGTACGAAGCAGATATAGAAGACTGTGATGCCCTTTATTTTTAGTTCGCTGGGATATATTGAATCAACATATGAATGCAAATCATAATTATCTATAGATAAATAGTCGTCAGTATCTGTCGAATTAAAGGCCACTGCTAGATATTTTTTTATTTGGAAGCTTTTGAATGAATTCTGCCTTATAAGAATATAAAAAACAACGGGTCAGCTAACAAAGGAGCACAATTTGTGCCCATTTGAATTCCAACAGACTGTTGGAAGACCTAATTGCCAAAAAAACTACAAAGATATTGTCAATGAGGTACTTCAGCATTGCTTTATTATCAACTTCAGAGTACGATCCTTTTTTTCCAGTTTTGTTGAAGAAGCAACTGTCTAATAATGTTAATAAAGAAGTTCAAGGCTAAGATTTGAAGTAATGTCAATTTTTTGGAAAGTGTATTTTTTATTTCTGCATTGAAGGAGAATCGGGAAATTAAAAAGGAAAAATGGGGTTATCGTGCTTGTTTTCGAGGTACAGTATTTTCAATATGACCTTTTTGCTCTTAAAATTTACTCAAGATGTATCACTCGTCTGTTGTTGTAAACAAAACATAAGGAATACAAATCAATCGTTACATGAAATAGATACATAATAATGTATCTTACAATACACATATAAACAAAAGATTCAATACTATAGTGAAAATAAATAAGGACATTTCTGCACTTGATATACGGAAAAACTCATGTTATCGAATTTCAGAGTTTAAAAAAAATCATATTAGGAGTGCTTAGTTCATCGTGCTGAATGGTTGTGTAAAATGTTGAAAAGTCATATGTTTTGATGTTATGAGGACATGAATTGTGACACTTCACGCCGTCATAATTCCGGATTGTGTAAAACGCGTCGTGAAAAGAAAGAGGCGTTACAGTCCATACCATTATGTATTTTCAAAACTGAAATTTAGTTCTTACATTCTACTTTCATTTCTGCCAGAACTCTAGATGTACTACTAGTATATTAAGATTCATGCGCGTATTGTTGACTATCACTACTATTTGTAAAAGGCAATTTGAAATATAAAGATACGGTAACAACTTTCAGATCTCTCTCTCTCTCTCTCTCTCTCTCTCTCTCTCTCTCTCTCTCTCTCTCTCTCTCTCTCTCTCTCTCTCTCTCTCTCTTTCTCTCTCTCTCTGTGTGGTGTGTGTAGCTGCCTTTATTGCATTAGACTGGCCATCATGTTCGTCTCATAATCGTTCTCTTCACATATCTTGGGTACCCCACTGATATTCAATCAGCAATTGTTTTATTTTTCCTTTTATCATGTTCAGGTCTAGTTTCTCTTGCCATTTCTCTCTCTTTTTTATTCTATATTCACGTCAGATTAACATCAACTTCAAAATAAATCTCAGTATCAAAATGTTTATTTTGATATGTCTACTGAAAATATCTATGTAGTTGACGAAGCATCAATCTGTGGAATGCATGAGATTATTCAAAAGAAGCAATGGTCGCCTTGTAGATCCAGAATTCCCGACAACTGGAGGTTCGTAAACATGACAGGTCACAATACATCACAGCTAATCCTGTGTTAATCTAATCGCGTACAACAGAGCTCCAGATTATAACTTCTGTATTTCGTTTGGGAGGCGATCTTTCCAGGAATGTGGTTTATGCCTTTGTCGACAGCTGTGTGAATAGTGAGAGTTGCACGGTATCCTCAATAGATTAGAAGCTGCACAAACCGAGTTCAGTCCCAACAAATTTCAATGGAAAGATAAAGATAGATTTAATATATTTTTCAATTTCAGAACTTGTAACATTACTCGACAGGGTGAGGTGAATACATGGGGAAAATAGTTGGAGTGTACTGGCTGCTCTGGATATTTTTGATACTCATTTGCTTTAAGTCTGTTTTTGCGGTTTTGTTAATACTAAAATACATTGAGCTATCATAGAACACGAAACATCAATAATTTTTCTTTAAAGTAGAACATTCCTTTTCTAAATTTATACTACACTGTATTGCATAAATTTAAGTACGTCTTGGAGATACATGTATCTATTCTTATGAATAAGTTTTTACAAAAAAGAAGAAAATAATAGAGGTACTGATGTCTGCGAAATGAAATACTGTGGAATCATTTTAAATCGTGAGGGCCAATGTTCGTGGGTAACCAAAATTTAACTGATTCGTGGGAACGCAATTTCGTGGGTAAAATTGATAAATAATGCGAACGGCATAACATATATAAAGATTAAAAGGAAAATAAAACATGTTCGTGGGGACGTAAATTCATGGGTAAGGGTGACCCATGAAATCCACGAACATTGGTCCCCCACGAACAATGATGATCCCACAATATTCTATCCAGATTTATAATGATATTTTCCCATATGAACAGGTATTGGCGTGAGGATTGCGTGATTTTGATCCGTATGTATTTTTAAAAGCATTCAACCATAATCTAGGATTCAGTGAGATAATCCGTATGTACTAGTTTTTAAACATGAATTTATCCGTAATTTAGAACTGAGAAGAAACAGAAACAGTGATGTTTGGAACAACAATGGTATCAGATTTGTAATAAAACGCAAAGCTCTTAGGAATAATTTTCATCAGCAGCAAGATGTTTTCCAGTAATTTCCGAATCTTTAGACACGTGGTCTGCGAAAGCCATTTTAAAAGCAAGCCTTGAAAATTAATTCTGAAGTTAACATCATCTCCGATCGTTAATTTCGGAAAAGACGACTTATCATATCGCTCAGAAACAGACTGATTCGTCATGTATTCTAACCTTCTTCAATCAATAATTAACTGGGAAAGGATCTCAAAAGGTTTAAGAGGGGAAATATGATAGAAATCAATGAAGAAAAATACTCTTCTACCTCTCAAGAACACTAGACTATCAATGAAGCCACATTCTCATAGCACGAGAGTTTTCGTATTGGAGACTTCGATTGCCGTGTTATGTTTGTGACAGTTTTCGTTCGATTTTTTTTTTTACCAATGTCTACTATAGCTGATGTGCCCCTCCCTTACCAAGATGATGGGAATCTTCTTTGGAATGGTGTCTGGCAAATGTTATATGGGAATGATAAACTATTCAATGAAAGAAATTGTTTGGTTGACCCAGTATTTTCAAACTAGGCCAAATACAACCTCTTTCCTTTTTAATAAATATTGCTGAAGAGCATTGCACATATCATAAAGTCATAATCACACTAAATTGAAAGGAAACATAGTAGGCTCCTGGTATGCAGTCCAAATATAGATTTTATGAACTATTGTGTAATAAAGTTGCTGGTTTTGACTAACATTTATCAGGTTTTAATACAAACATCCACTACCCATAAAGACAATTCATAACCAATAGAAAAGGCTTGCAGATCACCAATATCTGAATATAATTGATTTTTTTGTCTACTATAGCATATTTTTTTATAGGGAAAAATTCCATTTACAAAGAACAATTTAAAAAGAATAAAACATGATTCAATCATGATTATCTCATGGGCTCACGGCGGGTGTGACCGATCGACAGGGGATGCTTACTCCTCCTAGGTACCTGATCCCACCTCTGGTGTGTCCAGGAATTCTTGTTTGCCCAACTCTTGTTTTGTATTCTGTTTGGGACTTACGAGATTGATCATTGTTCGTTATCTTCGCCTTTTCGTACACCTAGAAGCGTTTATTTTATTTAAGTGTTATTGTTCCGAAAATTGGCCAAAACCAGCGGTGTACTCCAGATTACCCCCTATCCCCGGATACTGGCCGATCTTTGTGACCAAAGCATTGCTCCTAGTAAATTAAATAGACTTGAAATGCTCTTGCATACCAGAGCCCCCCCCCCCCCTTAAGAGAAAATTCGGAGGTTGTCCGGTAGTCACAGTTTGCTCTTGGGCTAAATTTTATCCAACTTTGACAGACCGAATTTCTCCAATATGCTGACTAAGTTTCAGTGCTTTTAAGAGGCATCATAGCAAAAACTGAAATCGGTTTGTGAATAGATTAAGAACGATTTGGGAAAAGTGAGATACTCATCTATAACCATGGTGTTCCTTAATTAAGGAGGTATACCACATCGTCATAATGGCTGAATACCTTCTCAAACAGTAATGGAAATATAGATATATTCCGTTTCGATTGAATTGACTCCGTGGGTTAGCTTGTCGTCTGCAGATCTGTATACGCAGAGCGTGTGTTCGAGTCCGTCAGGGTTCTTTATTTTTTTTAACAACAGATAACTTTCTAAGTAAATTACAATTTTGACTAAAGTATTCAATTTCAAAATATTGTTGTAAATATCCTCCATGTTTCCTTTCTCTGGTGTAGCATTCCTCTTTTAATACAAGCATTGAAATAAGGACGACCTTGAAAATACACACCAACACACACAGCACACACCCACACACACGGGGACAGAGAGAGAGAGAGAGAGAGAGAGAGAGAGAGAGAGAGAGAGAGAGAGAGAGAGAGAGAGAGAGAGAGAGAGAGAGGGAGAGAGAGAGAGAGAGAGAGAGAGAGAGAGAGAGAGAGAGTTGTACAGACTTTCACCGTGTCTTGGGTTGACCTTTTGTCTCATCTCTAGATAGTGTAACGTCCACAGAAGGATACATACGATCTGCCTTAAACATCTGACGCACAAACAGATACTCATTCCACAAAGGCCATCTGAAATGCAAATGTTTTAACCTGAAGCCAACTAGGTTTTACCTTGTCATGAGCAGTCGAGTATTAAGTATATTCCTTTTTCTTTCTTCTGGAAAGTGAACTTTTGAACCAAAGAAACATTTATTTTCTGATTTTCTTTATTATGAGGTATAATTCAGTCTACCCGGAAGCTCTTTCTGTACGGAGCGGGTAGGCCGGTAATTTAATGTGTGTTGTTTCACATCTCCAGTAAATATTAGGATATTGTCAATTTTAATGTAGAAATAATAAATCATTTTACCATCTCGCTAGTTGCATTCCAATCACGAGGAAACAAGAAAGACTTCATACAAGTTCAACGGAAAGTGGGCAGCTTCGTTGGAACAATATCACTCTCTTTCCATTTATTAACATGCTTGTTAGCCGTAATATTGGTAATCTTGGATTACTCAAGACTGCCGCTTATTCTCAGCGCTGCCAATAGTACAGATTATAGACGGGTGGTCAATGATCACTGTCACGGTGAGGAGGGGGGCGTTTATCAAGCCGCTAGGTTGTCAGGATATGTTTCTGAAATAATGAATAAGATTTGCCATGCCGACATGGTGTCTTCTCATTACCAGCAATTCGCATTGCTCAGATCATTCGATTTTGTGTACAGACAGCCAAAACCACAAGATGTGAATTTTCCCAATTATTTTAAGTGTAATGCAAGGGTTCATTTCATATCTGTGTGTTAAACATCAACTTATTGATGTGCACAAGATATTTTATGATATAAAATTTTTAGGCTGCCAAATTTCAACTCTATTTGTAAATAATAAGATATTGCTGTTTTAGAGAGGCCGTTGTTCCTTCGTCAAACAGTTGTCATAAAAAGTGAAAGTTGCGCATCTTTCGTGTGTTACCTTGAAAACCGAGATTCATTGTCGCAGTATTCATTGGTACGGTTAAAGCCCTATTTACACGATATGTTTTGTCAGATATGACTTCTTATCTGACTTCATATCTGACTTCGTAGTTCCATTTACATGGTATGATTTAGTAAAACCATCTGACTTGACAGACGGAATAGAGCTGACTCCATCCGACTTCATATCTGTCTTATGATTTTCCTATTTACATGGTATGATTTGTCAGATGTGGCAAATAAGATCGTGTTAATAGGGCTTTAGAAACCTCATTAGATATGTATGAATTTGCGATACTTAACCTAAAGTTAGTGTGAGTGAAAAAAAAACTGGAAGGGACGCAAAACAATAAACAAGCAAAAATCATAAACTTAAGATTGTGGCTGAAATTTCTCCTTCCAATAACATCGCGTCACTTCCACTTGACAGTCAATTTCCACTTGACTGACCATGCAAATTTTATTCAACTGTAACAGGAAGGGGGAAAATGCAACGGACCAGCCCAGGTTTCGAACCAATCGGCAATCCTCGGCTAACTCAGCTACGCTCCGTATACACCTGAGTCAGTGTGCGAGGTACGAGCCACGCGCGGAGTTCCGAATGGGTTTCGAACCCGACCCCCCTGAATTCTCTTGCCACGTGCTCTATCAATTGAGGTAACTGGCTACGGTACCGGTGATTGAACCCAGCTGACCGCTACACAATGATTGGCCGTGTGGTTTCAGTAGGAGTTTGGAAAACCATCTTACGTCATTTTACAATGTTAAAAATCAACGATGTGACGTCATTTTATTAAATAAGCGCAACATTATATGTCCTCAATACCCATCTGTCACTGTGGAGCTTTTAATACTTTTTGATGTTTTATAATATCTGTTTTCAATAGGTCAAGGGCATACATGTCATACATCTCCATTTCTATTAAAATAGCAATGGACCGCGGTGTCTCGGGTCCTCAGCTCCATTACTTAATAATAATAATATAATTGGATTTATATAGCGCCTTATCCACCTAAGTGCTCAAGGCGCTTTACAATGCATTATTACCCTCTGCAGACCTTAACAATCCAGAACCTTTCTCAGTGCAAGCTGCCCATTACAGCGCTAGAACACTAACATTCTGACAAGATCTTTCACTGTCTATAGCCAGGTACCCCTTTAACACTTGGGTGGAGTGAGGAAATTCGTGTAAAGTGCCTTTCCCAAGGTCACCAACGTCGGCCAGGATTCGAACTCCAACCTCTCGATCGGAGAGTCCGACGCCTAATCATTAGGCCACCGACGCCACTTTAACGGAATGGAGAGGTACTAGAACTTTAACCTATACTGACTGAGGATAAAAGTAAAACCTCTTTCATTGAAATCTGTTAGAACTTCGCCCAAAAATGTACACACTCGATCAAGCTGAGAAACAGATTGTTATTGAAACAAATGTATAACTATATATATTGACAGTCTTATACGTTATCCACCTACGTGACGGTGTTCTTGTTCGTATTCTTTCAACTACATCACTAGTCTGGCTGGACATGTCATTATTGTGTAAGATAATTTAATCAATTAGCTGCACCTAAGACGTAAACGTAGATTAGTGATTGGTCCTTTGCCAAACAGTCGACATTTAGAATTGAGAATCACGGTATCATTCGTATTAAAACAGAAATTTCATCACTGCTACGGCTCTGATCATCATACACTGTACTTTTAATTTGTGGTTGATTGATTGATTGATTAATTAATTGATTGATTGATTGATTTTGGCAATATTTCAGCCATTTTACGGTGGTTAGCTGACTGTAATAGTGAAGTTTCCCCGACGGCCCTCAGTGAGTCTACTCTTTTTCGAACATCAGGGAAACGATCTTTAGTGTGCCAATGGGTTGGGGCACCTTTTAACGTCCCATCCGACGGACATTTAATTTGTGGTACAGCTGGTACAGTCTCAATGAAAAGATAAAGATAACGAACAGTGAATAGTCTCCAAGTCCAAAACAGAATACAAAAATAAGAGTTTTGCAAACACGGACCTCTGGATACACAAGAGGTTTGGATCAGGTGCCTACGAGGAGTAAGCATCCCTGTAGACCGGTCACATTCGCAGTGAGCCCATTATCTTGATCAGCTAAACGGAGTAAATCCGTTGTCAAAATCGGTGTATAAAGAACGGCCTAACATTAGCATGTAAGGCAAAGATAAACGACAGTGATCAATCTGGTAAGTCCTAAATGTAAAGGCAAAGAAAACGAACAGTGATCAATCTGGTAATCTAAATGTAAAGGCAAAGAAAACGAACAGTGATCAATCTCTGTAAGTCTTAAACAGAATACAAAAACAAGAGTTGGGCAAACACGGACCTCTGGACACACCAGAGGTTGGATCAGGTGCCTAGGAGGAGTAAGCATCCCCTGTTGACCGGTCACACCTGCCGTGAGTCCATAGTCTTGACCAGGTAACGGAACAATCCGTAGTCCATTCAGTGTGTGAAAAACGGCCTTAACAAGGTATATGAAACACATCAGACAGCATTTGATCCAAGGCAGGCTATATTGGCAAACTAGGTGATGGTGGAATGGAAGAAGTTGACGATGAGGAAGCTGAAATCATCCCGTTTGTCATAAAGCCGAGCTGTTAGTTTGCCATCAATATCAGTAAAAAAAATTGTCGACGGGACGTATACCAACAAACCAACCATATGTAAACTGGTCATTGGTATTAGATAAGCCGTATCGATTTTCGGGTCAAAGGTCAGCATTTTAAATATATTGTTGTTCGTCCACTATCTTGAAAACCTTTTGTTTGATAGCGATATTTCATACATGGATTGTACATTGGTAGTAAATGATCGCTATCAATCTTCAGGTCAAATGTCACCGGGTGCATTAGAGTACTAAATACAATTGATGTTCGCCCAGTATTTTGAAAATCCTTTGTTTGATAGTAATGATACTTCATATATTGAGTAGACATTGGTAGCAGATGACCCTTATTGATTTTCAGGTCAAAGTTCACTGGGTGTAATGCAGTACTATGTACAATTGGTGTTCACCAAATGTCTTG
>CAJDSM010024274.1:33379-46480 GCA_903981925.1 Ostrea lurida | reverse complement strand
TGCGGATACCATTTGGAGTGGATATCACATGATGAGGAAGCGAGGTGGTGTGGATCCCATTGAGTGGTGATAATCACATTGATGAGGGAGACAGGTGGGCGGATCGCATTGAGTGGGTGATATCACATGATGAGGAACAGAGAGTGGGGATCCCATTGATGCTGAATAACATGATTGAGAAAGAGAGTGGGCGAATCCCACTTTGGTGATATCAACCATGATGAGGGAGACAGGTGGCGATCCCATTGAGTGGTGTATCACATGATGAAGGGAGGACAGGTGGCGGATCCCATTGAGTGGTGAATCACATGATGAGGGAGACATGGGCGATCCCATGAGTGTTGAATATCACATGATGAGAAGACAGAATGGCGGATCGCTTGATTGAGGTTGTGATATACATGATGAGGGAGACAGGGTGGGCGGATCCAATGAGTGGTTATCACATGTGAGGGAGACAGGTGGGCGGAACCCATTGAGTTGAGTTGATATCACCATGATGAGGAGACAGGTGGCGGATCCCATTGATGGTGATATCACATGATGAGAAGAGAGGTGGGGCAAATCCCATTGAGTGTATATCACATGATGGGGAGACAGGTGGGCCGGGATCCCATTGAGCGGTGAAGTTGACCTTTACCACACGGGACTATGGCTGTGTATTTCATTAAATATGAAAGAAGCAGAGATAATCACTTAAATAGGGCTGTCGCCAAATCAACCCTCGTGTATTTCACCATTGTCTCTATTATTGCCAATCCACGTCGTTCATTTATTATGTGAACATGAAGCCAGCTCTAGTAAGCATCAGTTCATTCAGGGGGTAATACAGCAGTAGGCGTCAGTATGTTAGGGACTTCTAATGCCTTTTCTTAATGATTTGGAAAGTCCACGGGGGGGGTGGTTCTACCATTAACTTGTGTTTCATAAAATCAGGGAACTCTGCTCACAAATATCATTATTTTTTTTTTTTTACTTTCTTTAAGCATCACAAACGGAAAGGGAAAGGGGGGGTTTTCCAATGAATCCATCACTGTTTAGTCTCTCTTGAAACGCAAAGAACAAGGTACGATGTATAACATAAAAAGGCCCAATCACATTTTTCTCTTTTAAATGATGTCTGAAATTAACTCTTTATCACCGTTTTAAGAAAGTAAAAATATATAAACAGGCATACTACGTTTAACAAAATGGAGAACGTTATTCCTAATTTGATAGCATGTCATGACATCGACGAATAAGACATTTTCCCCGCCTTTTTTGTTCCAAAATGAGTCTGAAAACAGTCAAATGTGATACAGATTATTTCTTCATGGAAAAAGATATGCGCATTTGTCGAGCAAAATGAAAATAATATATATTGGTGTGTCATTATAGATGAAAAACATACTTGAATATTTAAATTTGCTCGACGCATGCGCTGTATGTTTTCTTGAAAGGAAAAACCACCTAAAACTTGAGGATATTTTCACTGAAAATGGCAGTTTGCAATTTTTTTGCCAACTTCCAAGCTCTCGTCATGACAACAAAACATTTTACTGATCAAACTGAAGCGGATTTGTTGGATTGCTGATATATTTCCTTATTTGACTGCAAGAGTTTGAGCTCCAAGTCAAATCATCAATATTTTGGGGCCAGTTGGACTTTAAGAAAACTCGTACCTCTCTTAGAGAAGGCCAGCGTCAGTCGTATGACTGGCCCGTTTACATATTGGCATGAGTGACTGCTGAAATGATGGGCTGAAGTTTCGGAGCCCAGGGACTTTGTGTCCAGTATGGACGTCGTTTCATCCAGGAATGACGTTTATCATGTGACAAGGGTGCCATCAATGAGAGAGGACATGCCGACCTTAGGGACCAAGCTTTTTCTGAGCGGGGTGGTGTAATGCTCTGCAAGATTCAATATTGGACTTTGCACTGGCTTTGAAGAGGGGCCACTGTTCAAATATTATCAGGCCTTGATGAATCTTGCTGAGAATTGGGGGAAGGGTGCAGCGCTACAGTAGGGGAACTTCTGCCTGCTATTTGAGCTATGTACAGGTAGTTTCCTCCTGCTCACACAAGAAAGTCGTAAGTTGCTCAGTATGCTTGCACATTGACGTGCAATTACTGAACCTTGCAATGGAGTTCCCCCAAGGCTTACATGCATATTATATATGGATGGTACCCAAATTAATAACTCAAATATTCAGGATGCATTTTCAAATCATCAAATGAATTTATGATGCACCACATATAATAACAACTCAAAAATCCAAAGATAAACTACATGAGCATACCATTTATCTATTTGAGATATCATCCATTTAAGTGGCGCAAATTACCTAATAACAGATATCTTCCCAAATAAATAATGATAATGCTATCAAGCATTGATTATTTCTAAGACTGCTGAATTGATTGCTATGAATTGATGATGCCCACAACTAAATTGATGGGGCAACAATTCAATAATGAAATAATTCAAATTTGTGGATGCTGATTGAGATATCTCTCATCTGTAACATAATTAATGTGAATACAATGAAGAACTTAATGTGATGTCATTAATCAATTGTGAAAGAGCCAATTAATTTCAACTCATGTTAGAGGTAAATGGACGAACGTGTAAATTAAACCATGCTGGTTTTATTGGAACCAATTCAACTCTCTTGAATTGTTTATTTGTCCCATTACCTTGGTATCAACCAGTGGGGGGAATATAAACAGTGAACTTAGAAAAAAATAACATTCTACATTTTATTTCAATTTGCGAATTAAAAAAGAACAAGGAGTAATTTCCTCCAATAACATCACAACTTGTTTGGACAATGTGTCAAATACACAACCAACATCATACTAACTTACAGGCACCAAATGAATGAGTTGTCTGAAGAATTTGACATAACAACGGGATACACAGAAGTCACAGTGTGCTGTAATGTGCTACCTTGCACAAAACAGGTGCTTGCATATCATACACCTAAATAAATGCTGAGACATTGCATTCTGAGTAACTGTAATGTCTAAAAAAATTGTTATAACTTCGATGAACAAACAAAATGATGAGTTCAATAACAGCTGATCATATATACATATATACTGAAAATATGGCACCACCCAGAATGAATAGGCATTAAGACTGTTCTTAAAAGACAACTCCAGCGAAGGAAGAATTTTACAACTTGACAGTTTACATGTGTTTCTTCATCAACAGAAACGAATAATGGGAAACTCTGCAAAACAGTAATACGGAGTAAACACTCATATATAACAAATACTGTTAATAAGGGAAGATTACCACATAAACAACACAAGAGCATCACTTGCAAAATAACCACGTCCCATAATTCAGTAATGTAACAGTAATAACAAAAGGAATTAATATTCTAAGTCACACCATTCTTTGGTATATAAAGAAAAAAGAGAAGTAGATAAGAAAAAAAAGGTGACATTTGATGTGGCAGATGATCAACTTTGGCTAAAAATCCACGCTCTAATAATACATGAAGAAGAAAAAAAAGTATTTTTCAAAAAATTTACTTGGCACCACATGCATGACATGTAGTAGTCCCAGTTTTCTCCAATTCAATTACTACGAAAGAATTGACCTTGTCTTTTGACCTTTGAGAAATAACGGGCTTTTCTCTCGCCATCGGGAAACTTGTACAAATTTAGATTATCCTTCCACAAGGGCCAACTGATGGATAAACAGACAGACACATGAACAATGTTATCATAACACTATGCAACCTATCTATTATGATTGAACACTTGAAATTCAAGTTTGATAAACCTCACGAAGTCCTAGCCTTCTATCTTGATTTGCTCCAACGAAAAGTCCACATTGTCAACTGTATGGTGCTGCGACAGACTGTCATACAGTGCCACGTAACCATAATACAACCTGTCTCTGACAGCGGCATTAAAAATAACCGGTATAATATGAGTTATTCTTTATTAGGCTTCACCATATACCAGGTTTACTGTAATAACATACAAGGCATGCACTATCATAACACGTAAATAAACGTAAATAAATGGCAAATAAATGTATTGTAGAATACCCTGTTAATAATAAAATGGTGGCGATCGAATAATGTGTGCATGGCTTTCAAACCAGGAAATTATTGCTGCCACTATTACTATAATACACATCATCTATTACAAATGTTCATTCATAAAAAGAACACTATCTTTCATTTCCATGAAGCCCAAGCAGGATGTTCAGAGCAGATGAATCAATGCTGATGATAAAATGGAATGTTAAGGACTGAAATGCCAGACTGGATCACAGAACAAAGTTACTGTTTTGTCATGCAGTGTAATTTGAATGTGTATATGGAAACTGTATAGAAAAAAAAAAGTAGGACGGAAAATGTCTTTGTGTGCATTCATCTCTCATGCTACATCTTGTGACATATTGATGTTATAGTCATTTGCACTCTATGATACTTAAATTTGGATTTACCAAACAGTTTCATGAAATTTCAGTCAGTTAAAAGATAACAAAGCTTGTACAGCTTTACCCAAAAGTTGCTCATTTGACAAAAAATATGAAAACTACACCCCACCCCTCCTTCCAAATTTCATTGTGTATCTGGATATTTTGAAACCTTTCTCTTCCCACCAATGAAAACCACATACAAACACGTGTTATCGTTTCTCCACATTTCAGAGCCCAAGTTATATCGTCGTTGTTTGATCAGCTCTGTTGCTTGTTGACGACATCGGCCAAGCTGATGGATCGCAGCATTTCGTTTGTACGCGAACAGCTGCCTGTTCTCCTTGTGAATCTGTGTCTGACTTAATCACTTGAGTTGGATCTGTACGAGCACAGGACGAGTTGTTCTGTGAGAAAGAAATTCAAAGTGTGATCATTTATTTATACTTGAATGGAAACCCTTGTACAAGCAGCATTACTCTGAACTGACTAATTATTCGTAGAAGAATTTTGATAATACACACAATGATAATAGAAGGTACTTTGCAATTGGTCATCCCTTTATTCAGAATCACTGGTAGACTTGTTTGTGGCATTGGTGATAAGTCTTCTGAATGTGACAATTTCCAATGTTACCACGTTACAATGTTTTTATGTGATATCCATCATCTATAGTGCTTTTCTTGGTGACTATGTAGTACAAGTATATGATGAATACAAACCTTCTCCATTTGACCAATAGATAGAGACCTGTCCTGTGGTTAGTGATTCTAACTTCGTGGCAATCATAGAAACCTGCTTTAAAACAATCATAAGAACCTGTTAACAAGTCATAGAACCTGTTTTAACAATCATAAAAACAATGATAGAATCATAGAACTTCATAATAATCATAGAACTGTTAACAATCATAGAACCTGTTAACAATCACAGAACTTGTTAACAATTCATGAACTTTGAACACAGTTAAATCGTAGAACCTGTTAACCAATCTAGAAGCCGTGTTAACAAAGTCTAGCCATGTAACACTGCTAATCATGAACCTGTTACAAACAACCATTAGAACCTGTTAACAATCATAGAGCCTGCTAACAATCATAGAACCTGTTAAACAATCACTAAAGACCGTTAACAATCATAGAACCTGTTAACAATCATAGAGCTGTTAACAATCATAGAAAACTGTTAACAATCATTAGGAACCTGTAACAATCCATAGAACCTGTTAACAATTCAATGAACCTGTTAACAATTCATAAAACTTCGTTAACAACCATAGAGCCTGTTAACAATTTCATAGAGCATGTTAACAATCATAGAACTTGTTAACAATCAAGAACCTGTTAACAACTCATTTATAGAGCCTTTTACAATCATAGAGCGCTGTTATGATTCATATAACCTGGTTAAAGCTAAAGATTTTACCGTGTTATTATGACTAAAAATAAACTGCTTTTTCATATTTCAACGAGTTGATTCGAATGTTTAATCTGCATCCAAGTCAAGAAACTTAGATCAGCAGTTTTATACCATAAACCATCAGTTAGATAAACATGACAAAATTTTTATCCATTGTGTTTCACACCCTGAAAAGTTGGCAAATGAAACATTGGGAACATGAGTGATACACTTATATAAGCTGTCGAATACAGTTTGTACATAATTCCAAGTTCTAGGCAAAACAGGAAGTAGATGTCTGATGAATCTAAAAATGGCATCCCACAATACAAATATACGTATTACAAGCTTCATGCAAAATTTTGTAGCCTGGTGATATATAGTTGCTGAGAATCATTGCTATGCCAAAAAAATGTGTCATGACGGATACAGAATGATGCATTAGACAGAAAGGTTAAACAGTATACCCCTCTCTTCTTCGGAGTGGGGTTATAAAACGTTGGTAAAATAGTTTCTGCTACCCTGATTAAAGAATTTACAGAGACCTTAAACATAATACTTCGCAAGTTTCTTTTTTTGATATTAAGGTCGATTTACTGACACCATACACACACAACATTTCCCAGTCTTCTCATCACCAGATAGAGGATCGAGTTCACTGAAGAGCTTACAGACAATCCCTGGTATTCATGTTTGGCCGGACAGGAAGTGTTTCCAATGATGGAGTCCCTTAGGCTCGTCAGGAATGTGCCACCTTTAGGACACCCCTCCATATTCCCAATGGTACTTCCACCTAACAAGTAAATTTTCTTTTTTAATAAAAAAAGATGACTTCTGATGCAAAATTGCATCAAAATGAATTGATGAAAACTGTTCGTGTAAATGAAGTACCACTCGATTTTGTTAATTGGCAATAATACATCTGTTCTTGTTCACTATTCTTTAATCTTTTATAAGTGTCTTACATAAGATATACATGGTGTACATTACCTGCTGAGAATCACGAAGTGAGCCCTGCATGTTTTTGAAGTTTTTTGAGGGCCAGAGCAGCACTACATGAGGGAGGTGGGATAGTATCCCCCCTCCCCGTTTCAGTAGGGAGGATGGATCAGTCCCACATAAAGTCCGCCTCTATTTCTGGCGCCACCAATCCCACACTTGCACCAGGGACGTTAGATCAGCATAGGCAGGAAGTCGCAATCAGTGTAACACGGTAATCTCTGACCTTCATATCACCATTACATTGCACCCTTTGTGATTTATATGTACAGTTGAACCTCATTATCTCGAACCTCAAGGGACCGAAGGAACAAGTTCGAGATATCCATGAAATCGAAGATATCAGGGTAAAATACTAAGAAAATAGGTACGTTGAACCTCGGTATATCAGTTTCGAGATGCTGAAGTCAACGTATTTTGTATGTGGTTAACAGATCAATGAAATACTCAAAATTCCTATTACCACTAGCGTATACAAGATAATTCATAAGTTAATGGTTGAACACCAAAGATGTGCATACTATAAGAATATCACACAGGTATGTTGACATTGTACGCAGATGTAATGATTAATTACCATCTGCTCCTAATTGTGGACTTATGCCTTCCCTTTTTTGTGTCATGTTTTTGAGAAGTTCATCTGTAGAAAAAAACAATAACAATCTATTAATTGAGCAACTTTTCTAATGTAATACATGTAGTTGTTTTTAGAAATACAGATGTATTGAAATAGATTATTCACAGTGTTGAAGATACATGTATATGGACACTAGATTAATTCAAACTTGATGACATTACAGTGTACTGATGAATAGTATGAGGTTTCAAAAGGGTCACAGTGAAATGTCACAGTTGCACATGAAAATCATAGGAAAACTTTTCAATTGTATGCAATGGTTTGTGACAAAAACTACACGATGTACAGAATAGGAGAGAAATATAAATGTAGTTCCCATATCTTTGTTACAAACACAAACATGGATCAGTTATTGTTGCTGAAAAAATGTTCATTTTAATATTTAAGTATCCAGTAACAATAGTTAAGAGATTTATCTCCTCTAGATTGTGGCTGTGTTTAATCGTTTCCTATTTGTCATAGAAGTTGTCAGGAGAGTGGACCATGGTTGTTCTTACCCATGACACTGGCCATTGCAGATTTTTTATGTTTTTAGACATCAAGTTTTTCTCGTAGAGGTAGATGGTAAAATTATTGTACTGTTTTCTTCCAATTTTGATTTGGTATACAAAGCTCTTGAGGACAGCTTGGGTATTTTTTATGTTACACATGGTGTGTAAATTATTACCGGATATGCTCTTACTAATCGAACCAGAGGAAATACAGCAGACAAGATGGCAGACAGACAAGGCATATCTTAATCAGAGAATAATGAAATTCAAACAGACAGACAAGACAGCAGACAAGGCATTGAATCAGTGGAATTAATGAAATTACAAGAGACAGGACAAGGATCGAAGCCATCCATTAAGGTATCATAAAATTGGGGGTGCCATGGCAGCTATCCCAATCAACAAATGATAATACATGTATCGTAATCTCCCACTTACACATTTGTAGATCAGTTAGGATGTTTGCTGCCAATAGACACTCGATTTTCTTTAGAGGTGAATAAGCCTTCTGCATGTTGTGAAGGTGCTCTTAATGGAGTCCAGTCCCAGTTGTCTTGGTAGGGTATGGGTCAGGCTGCAAATCAAGAAAAAATGTCAAGCATTTTCTGTAAGAATATGTAAATCACATTTTTCTATTTTTTTTATCCAAAAAGATATGTGTATAATAATCATTTACAAAATACCACTTCAAAATTGACCCAGTGATTCTCTAACATCATTCACTCCAGTGCGATGTTTAAATGACACTCATTCCTCACGTCGTCATCGTCCAAACAACCACTATAACCCAGATATGATATCTCCAACAACAGTCAGCTCCGATATCTCCAACACTTGCCTAACACCGATGGTCTTCGAGCCGTCTTTGGTTCTGGCATATCTGATATCTCAACACTTTACCTAAGCACCGATGTCTCTACCTCGTTATTCTGGCGATCTGATATACTCAACACTTACCCTATACACCGATGTCGACCGTCGATTTGATCTGGATATCTGATATCTTCAACATTACCCTAAACACCGATGTCTCTAGCCGTCTGTATTCTGGCGTATCTGATATCTCAACACTTACCCTTCCGATGTCTCCGAGCCGTCTTTGTCTGGTGTATCTTGATATCTCAACACTTACCCCTAACACCGATGGCTCGAGCCGTCTTTGTTCTTGGCGTTACCTGATGTTGCTGGAGAGTTCTGTAAAACTACCATTTTAAATCAAGAGATTTACAGAAAAGGTTATCATAAAATTTATATTTTTTAGTTTATTTACAGAGATAATGAGAGGAAAAGAAATATATAAAAAATACCACTGAAAATACATGAAATGTAAACAAGAAACCAAGGCATCTTCACGTTAAAGATTTTTAATAAATATTAAAAAATTAATGTCAACTTGAATTGCTGTAATCATATCTGGAGCAAATACTCTTTCAATCTGTATTATTCTCCAATCAACATAGATTCTAAGGATTTCTGCTGATATATTGAATTCCCAACATCATTTTTAAAAATTTTCACATTACATGAATAAGATTTTAGCAGCAAAGTAGTGATTTGTAAATTTTGAGACACCAAAAACTAGATCTATTAATAATCATGTCTGTCTAATTAGTCATTGCCAAAAGTTCCACTGATTTCCAGTATTTTGGACCCACCAAAAACTCAAAATCCTGTAATTGGAATCCTTTTCAGGGCAAGTCTAAATTTTTGCCAGCATTTGAATTGAAATGACTACCAGTAAATCATTTGAAATGTTCCACAAGCCTTTTATACCAACTAGCCAGGCAGCATGCATAGACCTGACCTTGTATATTCTGTGACAAAGAGGTTGTAGAGTTGAGTTTCAATGGATTGATAGAACGCAAATGTGGAGCGATCGCTCAATGATGTTGTCAATTGTGAGTTATCTGTCCTTTCTCCAATGCGAACCCCGCTCGCGCTCGGATAAGATCTTTCTAACTCCCCCTCCCCATGCTTGACTAATAATTCTTATTCACAGTCATAAACTGCACGAACCTGAAAAAAAACAAAAGTGGAGTTTATTTATTCTAAATGACAAAACACATCACATTCCACAAGAATCTCTTGAAAACATGCCTAGTAATCTGGATAGCAACAGAAATGATATCGTGTTTGGACCTACAATTCTTGGGTGGGACATGGATGAGGGTTGGTCTCCTGGCTATCCAGAAGTACACTGTTAAAGTCTCTATAGATACACCAAAATGTTTGTGTTACTCTGTTCTTGGACAGCGCTACAAATTAACCACAACAGCTAACAGTGTGTTTACCCAGAAAGACAACATTCATTAAATTATTATTTAGTATAGATGATTAGTGTCAGGACACCCATTGAAAGCTTCATAGCTTATTTTCCTTAGTCTTTCACTTGAACAAGAGTTGATGGCACAAGAGTCAAAATAATGTGGTGAAATCAAATATACCCGGAGAAAATCCACACATCCAAACCGGAGCGACAAGACCTTCCAAGCTGTCGATTAATACCGGTTTCCAATATATTGTGATCCCGTTCATAGAAGATATCATAGTGCAATACGTTTTTTCAATTACCGGCATATTCATGAATTTTTCAGGCGAGGCAATTGTTCAGCTTGAGGATTCCTCATATAAATGTTACGATTTGATATGTCTAGAAACATTTTTTGTGATTGTTTCTAAACACCAATACATAGTTTTCTACTTCCATTAGAGTAATGGAGTTAAGTAACCAGTCTTGTTTATCTTAGTTTTCATATATCCTGCATAGAATCAAAAGAGAAAAGATTTTGATATTGAGAATTTTGAAAATATTACATTCAGTCGAACCTCGTTTATCTCCAAACCTGGCCAGAAGTACCAGCAGAACCAAAAAAAAGTTTTGAGATATCTTATGGATTTGAGATTCTTTACGGCTAAAAATAATCAGAAAATAGGTTGCTGGGCCTCCAAATCAGTTTTGACATAGCCAGTGGTATTCAAATATCAGTCTTTTGAATACGGGAGCTTCAACTGTACATAATTTCGCCTGTTACATTTGAAAATACTTGCAATATATTGCAGGATACAAAACTTTCACCCGATACAAAGCGCCTATATACCTTTCTCATATAAACCAAATACCAATCCATGGAAGACACTTGGGTGATAGCCCTATATCAAAATGCTGCTAATTTGGGGTACATATGTGGACTAATAAAACATTTCATTGCTGAAAAATTGGTTCAGTTTTCATACTACATAACTTTTTGTCATAACCGAAAAGCAAATGGTGCCTAACTGCAGATTATAATCCAACAATCTGGACTCCGGGTTCCTGGGCTTCGGACCTCTGTCTGCCTCTTTGATTACAAAGCGAGGCTGTTATTCACCGATACATACACATGATTTTCTACCAACAGTCTTAGTTGCAGTGTTAATTCTAGCACAAAAAAAAAAATCAACAAATAACTTACAACTGTCTCAAAATTTACCTGCAGTTGGTGCAAGAGTATGCTTGCTGAATAAAATTTGCTCTCTCGTGGATCTTTGGGAAATACCAGGGAAAATATGCTCCAAATTCCGTACGTGCACTGAGAGCGCATTTCGTTATCACCGACTTATCGCAAGTCTTACACACATCAGGATAATCTTATGCGGAGGAACTAACTCTGGTGGTATAACTGGTGGAATGTAGAGTTCGAACGTGTGGATCACACGCACGACTTCTGTAAACACACTTCCTTCCGATGATGGTGGTATCACAATAACTTTTGGATGTCCTCACAATATCACCGTTCTACACATCGTCATCCAGCATTAGTCCAAGTATACTGCTGCAATAAACTGTCTCTCCTGTATGGAGCTTGTGTGCTTCGTCACGTATCTCATTCACATCCATGGAAAATATTTTGGGTTCATTAAAGCTTCAAAGGACACGTTATCCCACGGCTTACAAAACACAGTCCAGCTGCTGAGGTGTGACTTGGGCTTTTCTCCCTGGACGGATTTCTTCAAATTGTCGTATTCAGAAGAACTGCTCGTTTGATGCCAGGGGTATGAGTGAATTGCACCGGTCGAACGGTCAGCGTCGGGTTCCACGGAGGTTTATTGTTCCATGTGTTGCTGTGTCGATCCTGTGGAGCACGATTCACCAGATTGTCTTCCGCTTGTGACTGGGAATTTCTGAGAGTGGAATGACTTCATTTTGCTGTTCCTGACGACAGTTCCTCCCAGGGAAACTCGCCGACTTTGATGGATTGGTCTGACTCAACATTCCTACTACTAGAATGTTTCGGATGTAGTTTTACTCCTAGACATTTGCCCAGTGTTTTTATCTATCACAATGCTTTGCTATCTTAGCGCAACTTATTATTGAAGGCTGGTAAATACGTCTTTTTCAGAGTGGACTCGTTTGATCTAACTTGGCGCTTTGAGGTTCCTTCGTAAGGCTTTTGATCAGCACCCAGTTTTTTGAGTTTTACGAATCGAAATTGTCAAAGTTTGCTTTCCCTCTCCATCATCTATCCTGGGGAAAAAATTGGTCTCAGCTCTGGAGTTTGGAGACGGCTCTCGCTTTTCCTCTTGCTGAATTCCATGGCAGGTGCTGAATCTACGATGACTTTCTTAATTCTACATCATTCAATGAATCAAATGGTTCTGCATAAACGGGGCTTTTGGCAGATGGAAATGCGGGTTGATGTTGATGATGAGTCATCATTGACAGGAATGGAGCGGGTTTTGGTTTCATCTTTGGACTTGTCTGATGTTGTACAGAACTTGTGCCAGAATTTCACTTTTAAAGCATTCAACATCTCCACATCTTCACTACGTATGCCAGTTTTTGATGTTTTGTAATCATCCAACTCAGGTCTGTGAATGTTTGGATATTCGGTTTTGGAGTTGGGATAGAGTATTGAGTTCACTATTCAATGTTTCTTCGGGCACTTCTGTTTTGGGACGTATGTTTTCACACAATTTTCCTCCATTCACAGCTTCCTCTCTCTTTGATAACTTCCTTTGGCTAACTCCCTTCTATTTCTCCTCCTTTTCTTGCTGGACTTTTTTTCTACAGAAGGAGCCGGACTGAGGATGCGTGAATCTCTAGGAAGAGAGGTGGGCGGATCCCATTGAGTGTTGATATAACATGATGAGGAATAGAGGTGGGCGAATCCCATT
>CAJDSM010024274.1:0-24926 GCA_903981925.1 Ostrea lurida | reverse complement strand
CTCGACTTCTTCTCAAGAAACTGCTGCGGCCAATTCAACCAAACTTGGTACAACAATTATTCTTGGGTTAAGGATTCAAGTTTGTACAAATGAAAAGACCAGGCCCCAATCAAAAAGGGGAGATAATCACGAAAATGCAAAAATAGGGGTAGTGCATTTAAAAATCTTCTTTCTCAAGAACCACTGGGGCCAAAAAGGCTGGTAATTTTATATGAAAGCTTCCTGATTACAGTAGAGATCTCAAGAAAAGATTTGTTTCAATCATGACCCAGGGGGACGGATGGGACCACACATAGGGGATCAAAGTTTTACATATCATTATATAGGGAAAGATATTTTAAAATCTTCTTCTCAAAGAACAAAGCTGAAATTCTGTATGAAGCTACTTGAATATATGCAAGATAAAAGTTGTGATCAAATCATTGACCCCCAGGAGTAATGTAGCGGCCACCAATAAGGCATCAATATTTTACATGCAAATATTTAAGAGGAAATTAATCTTTAAAAAATTCCATTGAACCAGAAGAGAGAATATTTTACCTGGAAAACTTTCCGATATGGAGTAGATTTAAAGTTTGTTCAGGTAATGCCCCCCTCTCCTCCCGCTGGCGGTTGGGTGGGCCACAATAGGGTGATTTAAAGTTTTACATACGTAATATGAGGGAAAACTCTTATTTTTCCTTATCTTGTGTGAGACAAATTCGCCTTCATTGACACATAAATGTGGAGGTCCTTGGGGTCATGACTTCAGCATGCTGCCCCTTTTGATAAATGGTTTTGATATCTTGCAAACCATTGAGATCCTCACCCTCAATCCACATATTTTCAGTTCCCAGTGTTTGAGCAAGTTCAATTGACACACAATATCATGTTATGGGTCATTGGGAAGATACAGACGGTTAAATTTAGTCCACATGGCACATTTGAAATTCCCAGACTACTGCTCTTTTTTTAGTGAAGCAGTGCTCAGGTGAGCGATGTGGCCCATGGGCCTCTTGTTTAAATATGGATTTGTGTCCTACGTCATTAAGTTCTTTTGCTAGGCATGCCATATCTGGCACATGGGTGTACACACAGAACAATGTGTTAACGTTTACTCTGATCTGCCAGTCTGTTCTGCTGGCTGATTGGGTGTCCAGCCATAACTTTTTTGTTTAGTTTTTGTTGTATGCATCATACCAAACCTGAGTGAATGTTGACTTTTATTCCTGTTCACGTACATACAAGAATCTATCTATCATACACGTAAACATTTTATTTCTCGACCAGATTTAGAGACTTGACAGAAGCAGAACGTTTTGGGGTCCCTCCCGGATGTTCAACGGTTGGTGTTGCCGATGTGGCCGGAAATGTTCACCGATGCGGATACGTTGGAGTCACATGTAATAGAAATCCATCTTGTGTATCTTATATGGGATTTGTAACAGTGTCGAAATATATTTGCTGTTCATTCATTTTGTTTCATGTTTCATTGATAGTTCCCATGGATATGGAGACTACCAGCAAGGCTCTGTTGTTTGGTGCCATCTTCCTTCGTGGTAATGTTTAAAATGTTTATAAATACATCAGATTCACATTTTTAAAGTATACATAGCTGCAGACTGTAGCTCTCTGAAAAATATTAGGACAGATCAGAGATCTTGATCTATCCCAATATTTTTTCAGAGAGCTACAGTTCTGCAGCTAGAGTATACAATAAGTAAAAGTGTAGCTACCTTCTCTAAGGTGTTTAACAGATCTTACTGGTTATTATTAGGACTTTGTGTACTTTGAAAAAAGCCAGGACAATAACCATTGATAAGACAGTAAGACAACCATTGATAAGTACTGGACAATAACCATTGATGAGGACTGCATGGCCACAACCAACACTGGCAGCTGGCACTCTCTAGAAGCTAGGCACCGTGATAGGACATTTCATGTTTGTTCAGAGAATAAAGAATATATGATACTATATCTTTCTGAGATTTTATCACATCTTCACCTCTTGAATGCCAATTGCAAAGATAATATCGAATGATGAGGAAGAGAAGTGGGGCGGATACCATTTGAGTGGTATATCACATGATGAGGAAGCGAGGTGGTGGATCCCATTGAGTGGTGATAATCACATGATGAGGGAGACAGGTGGGCGGATCGCATTGAGTGGTGATATCACATGATGAGGAAGAGAGAGTGGGGATCCCATTGAGTGCTGATATAACATGAGTTGAGGAAGAGAGTGGGCGAATCCCATTGGTGATATCACATGATGGGGTACAGGTGTGGCGATCCCTTGAGTGGTGTATCACATGATGAGGGAGACAGGTGGCGGATCCCATTGAGTGGTATATCACATGATGAGGGAGACAGGTGGGCGGATCCCATTGAGTGTTGATATCACATGATGAGGAAGACAGATGGCGGATCGCTTGACTGAGTGTGATATACATGATGAGGGAGAAGGGTGGGCGGATCCATTGAGTGGTATCACATGATGAGGGAGACAGGTGGGCGGAACCCCATTGAGTTGGTGATATCACATGATGAGGGAGACAGGTGGGCGGATCCCATTGAGTGGTGATATCACATGATGAGGAAGAGAGGTGGGCAGATCCCATTGAGTGGTGATATCACATGATGAGGGAGACAGGTGGGCCGGATCCCATTGAGCGGTGAAAGTTGACCTTTACCACACGGATATGGCTGTGTATTCATTAAATATGAAAGAAGCAGAGATAATCACTTAAATAGGGCTGTCGCCAAATCAACCTCGTGTATTTCACATTTCTCTATTATTGCCAATCCACGTCGTTCATTTATTATGTGAACATGAAAGCCAGCTCTAGTAAGCATCAGTTCATTCAGGGAGTAATACAGCAGTAGGGTCAGTATGTTTAGGGACTTCTAATGCCTTTTTCTAATGATTTGAAAGTCCAGGGGGGGGGGTGTCTACCATTAACTTGTGTTTCATAACAGGGAACTCTGCTCTAAAATTTATCATTATTTTTTTTTTTTACTTTCTTTAAGCATTCACAAACGAAAGGGAAGGGGTGGGTTTTCCAATGAATCCATCACTGTTTAGTCTCTCTTGATAACGCAAAGAACAAGGTACGATGTATTACATAAAAAGGCCCAATAATTTTTCTCTTTTGTAAATGTGTCTGAAATTAACTTTTATCACCGTTTTAAGAAAGTAAAATATATAACAGGCATACTACGGTTAACAAAAATGGAACGTATTTCCTATTTGATAGCATTATGACATCACGAATAAGACATTTTCCCCCCTTTTTGTCAAAATGAGTCTGAAAACAGTCAAATGTGATACAATTATTTCTTTCAGGAAAAGATATGCGCATTTGTCGAGCAAAATGAAAATAATATATATTGTGTGTCATTATAGATGAAAAACATACTTGAATATAAATTTGCTCGACGCAGGCGCTGTATGTTTTCTGAAAGGAAAACCACCTAAACTTGAGGATATTTTCATGAAAATGGCAGTTTTGCAATTTTTTGCCAACTTCCAAGCTCTCGTCATGACACAAAACATTTTACTGATCAAACTGAAGCGGATTTTGGATTGCTGATATTATTTTCCTATTTGACTGCAAGAGTTTGAGCTCCAAGTCAAATCATCAATATTTTGGGCCAGTTGACTTTAGAAACTACCTACCTTCTTAGCAAAGGCCAGCGTAGTCGTATGACTGGCCCGTTACATATTGGCAATAGTGACTGCTGAATGATGGGCTGAGTTTCGGAGCCCAGGGACTTTTGTGTCCATGTATGGACGTCGTTTCATCCAGGAATGACGTTTATCATTGTGAAAGCGGTGCCAATCAATGAGAAGGACCCATGCCGACCTTAGGGACCAAGCTTTTCTGAGCGGGGTGGTGTATTCTGCAAGATTCAATATTTGGACTTGCACTGCTTCTGAAGAGGGGCCAGTTCAAATATTCAGCCTTGATGAATCTTGCTGAGATTAGGGGGAAGGGTGCAGCGTACAGTAGGGAACTTCTGCTTGCTATTGAGCTATGTACATGGTAGTCTTCCTCCTGCTCACACAAGAAATCGTAAGTGCTCAGTATGCTGCACATTGACGTGCAATTATAGAACCTTGCCATGGAGTTCCCCAAGGCTTTACATGCATATTATTATGGAGTACCAAATTAAAAAACTCAAATAATTCAGGATGCATTTTCAAATCATCAAATGAAGTTTGATGCACCACTATATACATAAACTCAAATAATCAAAGATACAAACTACATGAGCATACCTTTATCTATTTGAAGATATCAATTCATTTCAGTGCGCAAATTACCTAATTACAGATATCTTCAAATAATAATGATAATTGCTAATAGCATTGATTATTCTAAGACTGCTGAATTGATTGCTATGAATTGATGATTCCCACAACTAAATTGATGGGTGCAACAATTCAATTAATGAAATAATTCAAATTGTGGATGCTAGATTGAAGATATCTCTCATCTGTAAACATAATTAATGTGAAACAATGAACTAAGTGATGTCATTAATTCAATTGAAGAGCAATAATTCAACTTCATGTAGAGGTAAAGACGAACGTGTAAATTGAACCATGCTGGTTTTATGGAAACCAATTCAACTCTACTTGAATTGTTTATTGTCCCATTACTTGTATCAACAGAATATAAACATGAACTAGAAAAAATAAACATTTCTACATTTTATTTCATATTTGCGATTAAAAGAACAAGGAAGTATTTCCTCCAATAACATCACAACTTGTTTGACAAATGTCAAATAACAACCAACATCATACTAACTGTACAGGCACCAAATGAATGAGTTGTCTGACAGTGAATGTTGACATAACAACGGGATACACAGAAGCACAGTGTGCTGATGTGCTACCTTGCACAAAACAGGTGCTTGCATTATACACCTAAAATAAATGCTGAGACATGCATTGCTGATAACTGTAATTCTAAAAAAATTGTTATAACTCGATGAACAAACAAAATGATGAGTTCAATAACAGCTGATATATATACAATATATACTGAAAATATGGCACCACAGAATGAATAGGATTAAGAAGTTCTAAAAGACAAACTCCCAGAAGGAAGGAATTTTACAACTTACAGTTACATGTGTTTCTTCATCAACAAAACGATAATGGAACTCATGCAAAACAGTAAATACGGTAAAACACTCATATATAACAAATTACTGTTATAAGGAAGATTACCACATAAACAACAAGAGCATCACTTGCAAAATACACACAGTCCCATATATTCAGTAATGTAACAGTAATTAACAAAAGGATTAATATCTAAGTCAACCATTCTTTGGTATATAAAAAAAAAAGAAGAGATAAGAAAAAAAGGTGACTTTGATGTGGCAGATGATCAAACTTTGGCTAAAATCCCGCTCTAATAAATACATGAGAAGAAAAAAAGTATTTTTCAAAAAATTACTTGGCACCAACATGCATGACATGTAATAGTCCCAGTTTTCTCCTCAATTCATTACTACGAAAGAATGACCTTGTCTTTTGACCTTTGAGAAATAACGGCTTCTTCTCGCCATCGGGAACTTGTACAAATTTAGATTATCCTTTCCACAAGGCACTGATGGATAAACAGACAGACACATGAACAATGTATCATACCACTATGCAACCTATCTATATGATGAACACTTGAAATCAAGTTTTGATAAACCTCACGAATCCTAGCCTTCTATCTTGATTTGCTCCAAGAAAGTCACATTGTAAACTGTATGGTGCTGACAGACTGTCATACAGTGCCACGTACACCATAATACAACCTGTCTCTGACAGGGGCATAAAAATAACCGGTATAATGAGTTATTTCTTTTATAGGGCTTCACCATAACCAGGTTTACTGTAATAACATACAAGGCATGCACTATCATACACGTAAATAAACTGTAAATAAATGGCAAATAATGTTGTAGAATACCACTGTAAATAATAATGGTGGCGATCGTAATGTGTGCATGGCTTTCAAACAGAATTATTGCTGCCACTATTACTATAATACACATCATCTATACAAATGTTCATTCATAAAAGAAACTATCTTTCATTCATGAAGCCCAAGCAGGACTGTCAGAGCAATGAATCATGTCTGTGATATAAATGGAATGTTAATGATGAAATGCAGACTGGATCACAGAAAGTTACTGCTTTTGTCATAGCAGTGTAATTTGAATGTGTATATGGAAACTGTATAGAAAAAAAAAGTATGGACGGAAATGTCTTGTGTGCATTCATTCTCCATGCTCATCTTGTGACATATTGATGTTATAGTCATTTGCACTCTATGATACTTAAATTTGATGTTACCAAAACAGTTCATAAATTATCATGTCATTAAAAGATAACAAAGCTTGTACAGCTTTACCCAAAGTGCTCATTGACAAAAAATATGAACTACACCCCACCCCTCCTTCCAAATTCATTGTGTATCTGGATATTTTGAACCTTTTCTCCCCACCAATGAAAACCACATACAAACAGTGTTATCGTTTCTTCCACATTTCCAGAGCCCAATTATATCGTCGGTCTGTTTGATCAGCTCTGTTGCTTTTGACTGACATCGGCCAAGCTATGATCGCAGCATTTCGTTTTGTACGCGAACACTGGCTGTCTTCCTTGTGAACTGTGTTCTGACTTAATCACTGTAGAGTATTCATGTCGACCAGACGAGTTTCTGTGAGAATAGAAATTCAAAGTGTGATCATTATTTATATGAATGGAAACCCTTGTACAAGCAGCATACTCTGGAACTGACTAATATTCTGAAGAATTTTGATAATACACACAATGATAATAGAAGGTACATTGCCAATTGTCATCCCTTTCATCAAATCACTGTCAGACTTGTTTGCATGGTGATAAGGTCTTCTGAATGTGACAATTTCCAATGTTACCACGTTACAATGTTTTATGTGATATATCATCTAATAGTGCTTTTCCTGGTTGACTATGTAGTACAAGTATATTGATGAATACAAACCTTCTCCATTTGACCAATAGATTAGAGACCATGTCCTGTGGGTTTAGTGATTCTGAACTTGTGGCAATCATAGAAAACTGTTAAAACAATCATAGAACCTGTTAACAATCATAGAACCTGTTAACAATCATAAAAACAATGATAGAATCATAGAACTATCATAATAATCATAGAACCTGTTAACAATCATAGAACCTGTTAACAATCCACAGAATTCTTAACAATCATTAGAACCTGTTAACAATCGTAGAAACCTGGTAACAATCTAGAAGCCTGTAACAAATCGTAGACCTGTAACAATCATAGAACCTGTTACAAACAACCATAGAACCTGTTAACAATCATAGAGCCTGTTAACAATCATAGAACCTGTTAACAATCATAAAACCTGTTAACAATCATAGGAACCTGTTAACAATTACACTAGAGCCTGTTAACAATCATAGAAAACCTGTTAACAATCATAGAACTGTTAACAATCCATAGAACCTGTTAACAATCATAGAACCTGTTAACAATCATAAAACTTGTTAACAACCATAGAGCCTGTTAACAATCATAGAGCCTGTTAACAATCATAGAACTTTAAACAATCATAGAACCTGTTAACAATCATTATAGAGCCTTTTTACAATCATAGAGCCTGTTAATGATCATATAACCTGTTAAAGCATAAAGATTTCACCGTGTTATTATGATAAAAATAACTGCTTTTTCATTTTCGACGAGTTGATTCAATGTTTAATCTGCATCAAGTCAAGAAACTTAGATCAGCAGTTTGATACCATAACCATCGTTAAGATAAACATGACAAAATTTTTATCCATTGTGTATTGCACACCCTGAAAGTTGGATGAACATGGAACATGAGTGATACACTTATTAAAGCTGTCAATACAGTTGTACATAATTCCAAGTTCTAGGCAAACAGGAAGTAGATGTCTGATGAATCTAAAAATGCATCCCACAATACAATATACTATATAAAGCTTCATGCAAAATATTTGTAGCCTGTGATATATAGTTGCTGAGAATCATGTTGCAAAAAAATGTGTCATGGACGGAATGACAGAATGATGCATAGACAGAGGTAAAACAGTATACCCCTCTCTTCTTCGGAGTGGGGTTATAAAAACGTTGGTTAAAATAGTTTCTCTACCCTGATAAAGAATTTACAGAGACCTTAAACATAATACTTCAAAGTTTCTTTTTTCTGATATTAAAGGTCGATTTACTGACACCATACACACACAAGATTTCCCAGTCTCTCATCACAGATAGAGATCGAGTTCACTAAGAGCTTACAGACATCCCTGGTATTCATGTTTGGCCGGACAGGAAGTGTTTTCCAGATGATGGAGTCCCTTAGCTCGTCAGGAATGGCCACCTTTAGGAACCCCTCCATATCTCCCAAAGTTGGTACTTCCACCTAAAGTACAATTTTCTTTTTTAATAAAAAAGATGACTTCTGATGCAAAAATTCATCAAAATGAATTGATAAAACTTTCGAAGTGTAAATGAAGTACCACTCGATTTTGTTATTGGCAATATACATCTGTTTCTTTGTTCACTATTCTTTAATCTTTTATAATGTCTTGACATAAGATATACATGGTGTACATTACCTGCTGAGAATCACCAAGTGATCCCTGCATGTTTTTGAAGTTTTTGAGGGCCAGGACAGCACTACTGAGGGAGGTGAGATAGTATCCCCCCTCCCCGTTCAGTAGGGAGGGATGGATCAGTCCCCACATAAAGTCCGCCTCTATTTCTGCTGCCACAATCCCACACTGCACCAGGACGTAGATCAGCATAGGCAGGAAGTCTGCAATCATGTAACACGCGGTAATCTCTGACCTTCATTCACATTACATTGCACCCTTGTGATTTATATGTACAGTTGAACCTCATTATCTCGAACTCAATGGGACCAAGAACAAAGTTCGAGATATCCATGAAATCGAGATATCGAGGGTAAAAATACTAAGAAAATAGGTAGTTGAAACCTCGATATATCAGTGTTCGAGATGCTGAAGTTCAACTGTATTTGTATGTGGTAACAGATCAATGAAATACTCAAAATTCCCTATTACCACTAGCTATACAAGATAATCATAAGTTATATGTTGAACACCAAAAGATGTGCATACTATAAAATATCACACAGGTATGTTACATTGTACGAGATGTATGATAATTACCATCTGCTCCTATTGTGACTATGCCTTCCTTTTTGTTCATGTTTTGAGTCATCTGTAGAAAAAAACAATACAATCTTATTAATTGAGCAACTTTTCTAAATGTAATACATGTAGTTGTTTTTAGAAATACAGATGATTTTGAAATAGATTATCAACAGTGTTGAAGATACATGTATATGGACACTAGATTAATCAAACTTGATGACATTACATGTACTATGAATAGTATGGGTTCAAAGGTCACAGTGAAATGTCACAGTTGCACATGAAATATCATGAAAACTTTTCAATGTATGCAATGGTGTGACAAAACTACACATGTACCAGAATAGGGAGAAAATATAATAGTAGTTCCCATATCTTTGTTACAATACACAAACATGGATCAGTTATTGTTGTGAAAAATGTTCATTTTAATATTAAGTATCAGTACAATAGTTAAGAATTATCTCCTCTAGATGTTCTGTGTTTAATTCTTTCCTATTTGTTTCAATAGAAGTGTCAGGAGAGTGACAGGTTGTTCATTACCCATGTGACACTGCCATTGCAGATTTTTATGTTTTATGACATCAAGTATTTTCTACGTAGATGTAGATGTAAAATATTTTGTACTGTTTTCTCCAAATTTTGATTTGGTATACAAAGCTCTCTGAGGGACAGCTTGGGTATTTTTTAGTTTACACATGGTGTGTAAATTATTTACCGGTATGCTCTTACTAATCGGAACCAGAGGAAATACAGACAGACAGATGGGCAGACAGACAAGGCATATCTTAATCAGAGGAAATAATGAAATTCAAACAGACAGACAAGCAGACAGACAAGGCATCTGAATCAGTGGAAATAATGAAATACAAGCAGACAGACAAGGCATGAAGCCATCCATAAGGTATCATAAAATGGTGGCCATTGCAGCCTATCCCAATCAACAAATGATAATACATGTATCGTAATCTCCACTTACACATTTGTAGATAGTAGATGTTGCTGCCAATAGACACTCGATTTTCTTTAGAGGTGAATAAGCCTTCTGCATGTTGTGAAGGTGCTCCTTAATGGAGTCCATGGTCCCAGTGTCTGGTAGGGGTATGTCAGGCTGCAATACAGAAAAAATGTCAAGCATTTTCTGTAAAAATATGTAAATCACATTTTTCTATTTTTTTATCCAAAACATATGTAATAATAATCATTTACAAAATACACTTCAAAATGACCAGTATCTCTAACATCATTCACTCTAGTGCCGATGTCTTAAATGACACTCATCCTCACGTCGTCATCTCCAACAACACTATAACCCAGATGATGATATCTCCAACAACAGTCACTCCGATATCTCCAACACTTGCCTAAACCGATGTCTCGAGCCGTCTTTGTTCTGGCATATCTGATATCTCAACACTTTACCCTAACACGATGTCTCTAGCCGTCGTTATTCTGGCGTATCTGATATCTCAACACTTACCCTTACACCGATGTTCGACCCGTCTTTGTTCTGGCATATCTGATATCTTCAACATTTACCCTAACACCGATGTCTCTAGCCGTCGTTATTCTGGCGTATCTTGATATCTCAACACTTACCCTTACACCGATGTCTCCGAGCCGTCTTTGTTCTGGTGTATCTGATATCTCAACACTTACCCTAACACCGATGGCTCGAGCCGTCTTTGTTCTGGCGTACCTGATGTTGCTGGAGAGTTTCTGTAAACTACCATTTCTAAAATCAAGAGATTTACAGAAAGTTATCATAAAATTTATATTTTTAGTTTTATTTACAGAGATAATGAGAGGAAAAGAATATATATAAAAATACCACTGAAAATACATGAAATGTAAACAAGAATACCAAGCATCTTCACTGTTAAAGGATTTTTTATAAATATTAAAAATTAATGTCACTGATTTGCTGTAATCATATCTGGAGAATACTTTCAATCTGATTATCTCCAATCTACATAGATTCTAAGCATTTCTGCTGATATATTGAATTCCCAACATCATTTTTAAAAATTTTCACAATTACATAATAAGATTTTAGCAGCAAAGTAGTGATTTGTAAATTTTGAGACACAAAACTAGATCTATTAATATCATGTCTGTCTGAATTAGTCATTGCAAAAGTCCACTGATTTCCAGTATTTGGACCACAAAAACTCAAAATCCATGTAATTGGAATCCTTTCAGCAATCTAAATTTTTGCAGCATTGAATGAAAATGACTACCAGTAAATCATTTGAAATGTTCCCACAAGCCTTTTATACAACTAGCCAGGCAGCATGCATGAGACCTGACCTTGTATATTCTGTGACAAAGAGGTTGTAGATGTGGAGTTTCAATGGATGTAGAACGCAAATGTGGAGCGATCGCTCAATGATGTTGTCAATGTTGAGTATCTCGTCCTTTCTCAATCGACCACGCTCGCGCTCGATAAGATCTTCTAACTCCCCCTCCCCATGCTTGACTAGATAATTTCTTATTCCAGTCATAAACTGACGAACCTGAAAAAAAACAAAAGTGGAGTTTATTTATCTAAATGACAAAACACATCACATCCACAAGAATCTTTGAAAACACTGCCTAGAATCTGGATAAGCACAGAAATGATATCGTGTTTGTGACCTACATTTCTGGTGACATGATGAGGGTTGGTCTCCTGGCTATCCAGAGTACACTGTATAAAGTTCTCTATAGTACAGCCAAATGTTGTGTTCTTGTCTTTGGACAGCCTACAAAATGTAACCACAACACTACAGTGTGTGTACCAAAGAGACAACATTCATTAAATTATTATTTAGTATAGATGATTAGTGTCAGGACAACCCATGAAAGCTTCATAGCTTATTTCCTTAGTCTTCACTTGAACAGATGATGGCACAAGAGTCAAATTAATGTGGGTGGAAATCAAAATACCCGGAGAAAATCCACACATCCAACCGGGCGACCACCAGACCTTCCAAGGCTGTTCGATAATACCGGTATTCCAATATATTGTGATCCGTTCATAAAAGATATCATAGTTGCAATACGTTTTTTCAATACCGGCATATTCATGAATTTGTTCAGGCGAGGAATTTATGTTCAGCTTGAGATTCCTCATATTAAATGTTACATTTGATATGTCTGAAACATTTTTGTGATTGTTCTAAACATCCAAGACATAGTTTTTCTACTTCCATTAGAGTAATGGAGTTAAGTAACCAAGTCTTGTTTCTTATTTTTCATATATCCTGCATAGAAATCAATAAGAGAAAAGATTGTTGATATTAGAATTTGAAAATATTACAATTCAGTCGAACCTCGTTATCTCAAACTCGATGAGACCAAGAAAAAAGTTTGAGATATCTATGGATTTGAGATCTTGACGGTAAAAATAATCAGAAAATAGGTTGCTGGGGCCTCCAAATCAGTTTGACATAGCCATGGTATTCAAGATATCAGTCTTTGAGATACTGGAGTTCAACTGTACATATTTCGCTGTACATTTGAATATTGCAATATATTGCGATACAAAACTTTCACCCGATACAAAGCCCTAATACCTTCTCATATAAACCAAATACCAATCTCATGGAGACACTTGGGGTGATAGCCTATATCAAAATGCTGCTAATTTGGGGTACATTGTGACTAATAAAACATTTCATTGCTGAAAAATTTGTCAGTTTTCATACTACATAATTTTTGTCATAACCGAAAGCAAATGGTGCCTAACCTGCAGATATAATCCACAATCCTGGACTCCGGTGTCCTGGGCTTCGGACCTCTGTCTGCCTCTGTAATTACAAGCGAGGCTGTTATTCACATTACATACACATGATTTTCTACCAACAGTCATTAGTGCAGTGTTAATTCTAGCACAAAAAAAAAAATCAACAAATAACTACAACTGTCTCATTTACCTGCAGTTGGTGCAAGAGATGCTTGCTGATAAAATTTGCTCTCTGGGGATTTTGGGAAAGTACCGGGAAAATTATCTCCAAAATTCCCGTAGCTGTGCACTGAGAGGCGATTTTCTATCACCGACTTCATCGCAGTCTTACACACATCAGGATAATCTTGCGGAGGAACTAACTCTGGTGGTATAACTGGTGGAAACTGACTAGAAGTCACACGGTGTGGATCACACGCACGACTCTGAAACACACTTCCTTCCGATGATGGTGGATGCACAATAACTTTTGGAGTGTCCTCACAACTATCATCGTCTACAACATCGTCATCAGACATGTAGTCCAACGTACTGTCTGACAATAAACTGTCTCTCCCTTGATGGGAGGCTTGCCATGCTTCAATCCTTTCATTCACATCCATGGTAGGAAAAAATTTGGGATTCATTAAAGCTTCAAAGGACACGTTATCCCACGGCTTACAAAACACAGTCCCAGTGCTGAGGTGTGACTGGCGGTTTGTCTCCCTTGACGGATTTCTCAAATTGTCGTATTCAGAAGAACTGCTCGTTTGATGCAGGGGGTTGAGGAATTGCACCGGTCGAACGGTCAGCGTCGGGTTCACGGAGGTTATCATGTCCTCCATTGTTGCTGTGTCATCCGTGGACGACGATTCACAAGATGTCTTCCGCTTGTAGACTGGGAATTTCCTGAGAGTGGAAGTGACTTCATTTTGCTGTTCCTGCGACAGTTCCTCCCAGGAGAACTCCCGACTTTGATGGATGGTCTGACTCACATTCCTACTACTAGAATGTTTTCGGATGTCAGTTTTACTCCTAGACATTTTGCCAGTGTTTTTATCTATCACAATGCTTTTGCTATCTAGGCGCAACTTACTTATTGAAGGCGGTAATACGTCTTTTTCAGAGTGACTCGTTGATCTAACTTTGGCGCTTTGAGTCCTTCGTAAGGCTTTGTGATCAGCACCAGTTTTTGAGTTTACAGAATCGAAATTGTCAAAGGTTTGCTTTCCCTCTCCATCATCATATCCTGGGGAAAAAATGGTCTCCAGCTCTGGAGTTTGGGAGACGGCTCTCGCTTTCCTCTTGTGAATTCCCATGGCAGGTGCTGATCTACGATTGACTTTCTTTAATTCTACATCATTCAATGAATCAAATGGTTCTGCATAAACGGGGCTTTTGGCAGATGACAATGCGGTTGATGTTGATGATGAGTCATCATTGACAGGAAGTGGAGCGGGTTTTGGTTTCATCTTTGGACTTGTCTGTGTCTGTACAGAACTTGTGCAGAATTTCACTTTTAAAGATTCAACATCCACATCTTCACTACGTATTGCATTTTTGATTTTGTAATCATCCAAACTCAGGGTCCTGTGAATGTTTGATTTCGGTTTTGGAGTTGGGAAGGTAGAAGCATTGAGTTCACTATTCAACTGTTTCTCGGGCACTTGTTTGGACGTATGGTTTTCACACAAATTTTCCTCATTCACAGCTTCTCTCTCTTTGATAACTTCCTTGGCTAACTCCCTCTCATTTCTCCTCCTTTTCTTGCTGGACTTTTTCTTTGGTACAGAAGGAGCCGGACTGAGGATGCCGTGAGAAGACATGGAATGTCTCCATATGTCCTCGTAATCCGACATCTTGTCAGACAGATTACTTTTAAAATATTGGTTCTCCTCTGGAATGTTCAATAAATCCAGAGAGGTTGTGAAATACAATGACGTCTGAGATGGTCGATTGACTGACACACCACCTGAGTCATTGGAGAGAAGACTTTCAGCAGAACTTCCTTCCCCGGACGGTCTCCTGTGATCCAGATCTTTCCCCACATTGTCCTCCACACTGGAGGGGGTCTGGTTTAGGCTCCCCTTGCTGGGAGAGGAGTGACTGGATTGGCTCCCCTTGCTGGGAGAGGAGTGGCTAGATTTCCCCAGTGTTTCCAGGGTACTAGAGGAACCTTGCTGGTGAAACATTGGTGAGGGATTTCGAGGAACACAGTGAGTGCCATTGATTATGTTTATGGGTTCACTCTTTGACTTGTGAAGGTTTGGTTTGTTAAGGGATAAATCCATCTGGGATCCTCGGTCAAACTTGTAGGAAGTCCAGAAATCTACAAATAGAAAAGGTCACACATGTACTAGTCCATCTCAAGACCCTTCCAATAGAATTAATACAAAACAAGAGCAACGCAAACGTAGCAATACGCCCGTCATGGCCCAGACAGTGGTAAAACTGCTATGATACATTTGACCTTTTACCAGTGACCTTGGCTCAAGGTCATTACATCCTTAGTTCTAGGCAACAAATCTGTGAAATATTATTGAAATCCCCTGCACTCATTGAAAAGTTATGGCCTGGACAATGTTAAAACCACTATGTGCATTGTGACCTTGACCTTGACATAGGTCATAACACTTCCTTGGGTCTAGACCCAACACTTCTGTGAATTATTATTCCAATCTATGCACTCAGTGAAAACTTATGGTCCGGACAAGGTTAAAACCACTATGTGCATTGCGACCTTGAAATCTGACCAGTGACCTTGGCTCAAGGTCACGACACTTCCTTGGATCTAGACCAACAGTTCTGTGAAATATTATTCCAATCCATGCACTCGGTGAAAACTTATGGTCCGGACAAAGTAAAAAACACTATGCATTGTGACCTTGACATTTGACCAATGACCTTGGATCAAGGTCATGACAACTTTCTTGGGTGTAGACCAACATTCTGTGAAATATTATTTCAATCCATACACTCAGTGAAAACTTATGGTCCGGACAAGGTTAAAACCACAATGTGCATTTTGACCTTGACCTTTGACCAGTGACCTTGGCTCAAGTCATGACACTTTCTTGTGTCCATGACAACAATTCTGTGAAATATTATGCCAATCATGCACTCAGTCAAAAGTTATGGCCCCGGACAATTGTTTAAACCATTAAGTGTGTAGTGACCTTGACCTTTGACCAATAACCTTGGATCAAGGTCATGACACTTCCTTAGGTCCAGGGCAACAACTCTGTGAAAATTATTTAAATCTACAAAGAGGATCAGGAGTTATGGCCGGACAAACTAGTTGCCAATGTTAAAACTATTATGTGTATTAGTGACCTTGACCTTTGACCAATAACCTTGGATCAAGGTCATGACACTTCCTTAGGTCCAGGGCAACAATTCTGTGAAATATTATTCAGATCTACAAAGAGGTTGGAGCTATGCCGGACAAGCTATGTTCGGACGGACGCCCGGTACGGCCGGACAACGCGCATACATCAATACGACGTCCCGTCTGAAGACGGGCTTATAAAAATACATGAAATGCTCATTTTACAAAAATTAACTACGAACCTTGACCTAAATATGATAAGGAAGTCAACTCTTGGAGAGTCTTGGCTCTGCGAATGGTCGGGGGAAGGAGAAGTGGGCAGGGCAGTTCATCCGTCCAGTGGTGGTAGTGATCCAGAAGGTGGAAAATGGAGGCAAAATAGTGTAGTGACCCCTGGATCCTGAAGCCCTTGTCTGAATGCTGAATGAGATAATGGTCCACATTGGCTCGGTTTTTCTCAGGAAACTGTGCGGACAGAGCCAGGGTACTTGTCTGGCTGGAATTTCTGATGATGAAGGTCTGCAAATAAAGGCAGCGTACTTCAGCACCGTAATGCAAATCTACGGCAGTGAGACAATGCAAAACACCACTGGAATAGGTTGTCTGACTAAGTCAGGCATTGTACATGTCACCAAGTAGCTACTCGTCAACCATCAGTCACAAGAAAAGATATTCATTTAGAATTGATCCAATAATTATACCTGTAACAACTGGTGCTATTGATTCTCGAGAGAACGCTCTGTAAGACTTACCCCGGGTTCGCGGTCCTTGAGGAGGTGCACAGCTCCGGATCTACCTATGTCGGGCAGGTACCAGATGGGGTGCGTCTTCGTCAGGCGCTCGTGGAATGAGATGTGTCGCTGCTCGAGATTTGTTTCACTGCACGTTCTAATGGGCAGGTTTACTTCTGATTCATTAATGATACTGGGAATTTCTAGGCCCTAAGGAGATAAAACAATGAATGGGAAACAATGGCATTGACATTTCTAATCAACATGTACAAGATTAATTCAGTTAAACAAGTTTAAGAAATAATTCCCAGTCTGTTGTAATTTATAGGCAATAAAAACTGCACCTATTAGAATGGGACGTAAACAAATTTTGTTAGGGAAACTGAGCAAAATAAATGAGGTTATTTTTCAACACAATCTCAAGATTGGATGGTGGTGAAGATGAATTTGCTCATTTTTCCGACAATGCAAGAATTATTATATACTGGTATAACTCTACAGTACATTTATCTCCAGGAGATGGTCCTGATGGATAATTTATCAGAAAATCATCATAATATACAAAGGGATTCATACTACTTAAAATGACTAAAAAGTGTTTTGCCTATATTCAACATTGTGTTTTTCAAGAGAATCTCTCTATCATTTAAAAGCCAGTACAAGACTAGGTTTTTTTTTCCTCAGTGAAATCAGATAAAAAAAAATTTATTCTGCATTTTGTGACATCAGCTATCTAATTAAATTACAGACAGAGTCATTCATCAAAAATTCAGTTAACACAAACCATTGAGTCCATTACTTATAAATAGATTCCTTGCTATATGAGTCTTATCTTTCATTCACACATAGCGGTTTTTAATGCGATTTCAATCTTGTTTTAATTTTGTATGAAATTTGTGTCGCCTTCAATGAGGAGCAATGGTGTGAAATGAATCTAGTAAGAGCATGGTAAATTAATTCGCATCGAACTGTCTTGTGAATTTAATCTTGTCCCATGGCAATTCAGAATAAATATTACAACCAGATACAGGAACTTATTGTATTGACTAGACCGACATATAGCCGAAAATAACAACCACAGTGCTCCCTTCACTGCATTCATGACACAGGAGGATTGGACCCACCTGGATGTTTTTTAGAATACTCATTTCAATCATAAATATCTAAAATTTGTAATACAGAGGTTTGAAATTTGGCTTGTTGGTAAAATACAATACCCTTCTCCACTCTCTCATGAATTTCAATAACAAAAAAAATTAATTAAAATAACATCATTTTAAAAGTTATAAACATCAGGGAAAAGATTTTAATCTGCAATAATTCACAAGGTATCACTACTGTGGATTGAAATTTATTAATTTTTAGTAATCTAATACAGATATTTTAAAGTAAATTAAAATTTAGGTGCATTTCTATGAACAGGCCATTATACTAATACTAAATGGCCAATATCAAAAAAGTCGACAATGTTACAACTTTTGTTGTATGCAAACTTGAAGGGCCAGTAATAGGAGCCCTAAAGCCCCTACTTATACCGGTACTGAAATTCTATAGATGTGGTATCCTCTGATTTTTAGATAACAGTGGCTGATTGAGAATACATTTACTAATGTAGAATAAGTGTACTGATTTAGATAGTTAATGTAGACAATATACATTTAGGCAGCACGCTATTGAGAAGAGGTTGACAAATGATGAGTACCTTCAGACACATGAACCATACGATATTTTTTTTACAGAATAATATATCCCCTGTAATTTAACACACAAGACATTAATTCCATCCCCTTTGCGTCCTATTACACTATACAGTTACGGCACACATTTATTCTGATTTTATAATTTATTACGGGGTCCAGCTCTACAACAGAAATAATTTGAACATGATCTACCTGCTGTGGTTGTAACCTGAAGACATCCAGGTGTCTTGATTTTAGAGATTCACTTTTCTCGTCCTGGGAGTAGCTGTCGGTGGACGCTAGGGTCCCAAAGGCACTATCCTCTCCCATCATTGGACTGGAGTGGCATGACTGGCCCGTTCTGAAAAAAAAATATATTAACGTAATTCAACCTGGGCCCAAAAAACCAGCAATCGTCTTAGCAAAAAAAAAACCCAGACAAGAGACAATTTTACGATTTCCTGTCTTTTTAATGAAACTTAGCACTAATTATTTTTCTGTTATTTTTGCATTTCCTGTTATGTGAAGCCATTTCCTATATTTGCCAATGTCATCAATCATGTCATGTTTATTGTGTAAATGTGTCTAGTTACACCTACACAATATCACCTGCCAAATCTTCCTCGCCAGACACTGGCCAAAATTCACAAGAGTAAAAACTTACACTGTGTATCTTTACCTTTTATCATCACTAAAAATTCAATATAATGTATTCTTTGTGGTTAAGTTAAATGGCAACAAATATATTTTCAGACTATTTATGAAAATTTCACAAAACTATGAACACTGAACTGGTAAATTAAAGACACTCTGAGACTGTTTAACTTAATTAAGCCAAGGGTCAATGATCACCCCCCCCCCCCAAATATAATCCCCGAGATCTAGTCTACCGGTAGATTGACACACAAAAATCTTATCATATATGTTATATTCACACACCTTTGGTAATATATTCTTCAAAATCCACTTGATATTTTTGCACAGTCTTGCTTTATCCGAACAACAGACAGACAAATTAAACTTAAAATACATCCTTCTCACGGTGGAAGAAAGTAAATATTTTTTGAAAAGTTGGATGTTCATGTAAAAAGCACCTTACATTATGAAATGTAAAGGCAATGTTCACACTTGCCATATCAATAGCATTGGGCTTAAAAACTGCAAGTTGTGAGTTTCAGCCTCAATGTGGACAAATCCTATTTAGCTAACTTTCCAGCACAGTTGGTAAACTTGGAATTTAAATCTATGAAAGGGTCATGAGTTCAATCCACAAATATGGTCAGTCAGTCATACTCTATTACCAAGTACAGTGCAAAGAATACCATCTCTAAAAATTAAAAATTGTCCTTAATGAATTCTGAGTACAAATGGATGAGTTTATTTCACACTGAGTGATAAGTAACATATGTAAACTTCTTTGAGTGCCTACAATGAAGTTTCTTAAGCGGACATTTTCCCATATACTCAATTATCATGATTATCATGAGAATATGAGTATAAATTACATTGATAAACCTTTATTTCCCAACAAGGAATATTGATAATTGCCTAGACTCTCTTACAGTGACCAAATCTTCACTCTGAAATCATTTGTATTCAATATATCCCAGAAACCTATAAATTAAAATGATTAGATATTGAATAATGTGAAAGAGTTGGTGACTAAATCAAGACTTTGTCCATTGCTACACTGGAATGTCTGTAACATGCTTCAAGATCCCCTTGATTCCAAATGGTTCACTTGCTTAAACTGAAACATGAAAATTTGAATTGTTTACCTATATACTTAACCCACTCTCTTGTCAAAACAACAGTACGAGTCTCACGATAAAGCCTATACGGAGTACACCTCACCTCAGCTAAGTTGATCCATCACCACCAGCACAAAATGTATGTATCCTACTCAGAGTCAAGAAAAATTCCAGGAGTGGGGATATGGTGGATGATCAGAGGGACCTGTTATTATTACGAGATAGCTCCCGAAAACACAACAATGATGTCCAAGATTGTTATCGTATGTCACAATTAATCACTGGTCCCCCCCCAGGGCACTGTTCCCATGTCCACAAGTTCCTGGTCTGTCATAGGCTGTCGATAAAAATCATTGCCTCACACAAACCAACATATATTTGTATGTATGTATTTATCTACCTGAGACATGATGTTACAGATAAGCTATATAACACTGTGATTCACTTCAAATTATCTCTGTGTACTAAATAAAAATATTTTTTGGGTTTTTTGTCAAAACGATGTGACAAATTTGTAGTTATTACTTTCTGTTAGATACCTGACCATAAGTACTCAAGGCACACATGACTAGCCCTAATATTTAAAGTGCACCTGTCAATCCCCGCTATAAACATTATGTTCACATTATTTACATTACATGAATGTTAATGTTTTTTAAAACACTTCCTTTTCCTTTTCTTTTCTTTTGTGCTAAGAATTCTGAAATACTTTCTGCCTAATTATGGGTGATCTAAAAAACATTTAAAGTAGACCTGTACCAATGAGACTAATTCTCTCTGCAGGGCTCATCCAAAGTGGGGCAGATTTCAAATACCATCTAAATCTGAAGGCCACATTCATATTCATAACTTGTAAGTACTTATGTACCTCGCGGTAAGGAGAGAGCTAAGTGCTAGGCAAGTAATTGACATGCAGTGGTGGATTTAGGGGGGGGGGGGATTTTTTGTGACCTTCTCCCCACCCACCTCCAATAGTAAAACAACAGCAAAATATTGGACATTATATAATCAAGTCAAATATTCATTGTTATTCATTGATATTATTAAATACAATTTGTAGCTATAGAATTACCCATAAAAGTAACCTAAATAGCCTCAAAATCCTGGAAACACCCCCCCCCCCCAACAAATCCTGGATCTGCAACTGACATAGGCACCTCTGCTATCCAAGCATTACAAAGTCTCTGGCTACAACTTTAATTACCCGGTATATGACCTTGACCTTTCATAAATGACTTGACTGCAGAACTGTAGCTCAGACTCGGAACAAGACCGGAGAGATCTTCGGAGAGCTACATTTCGCAGAGCGCTATAAATGACTTTGATGGAGAGTCAAGATACAAAACGGTGAATACAATATACAACCGCTGAGTCAAGTATGATATCATTTTTCCATTGTGACTAGACAAGAATTCGACATCATTTTTCTCGTGACTTTCACATTGTCTTCGTGGCCTTGGTCTGAGATTATGACACATGCACAGGTCACAAACAGCCCATAAAATCTCTAAACAAGAACTTTTACCCAGTTACGCAGCACAGTTAAGGCTGAAGTAAGGGGGCGGGTCCTAATATCTACTCAGGAATGTGTATTATGACATCACACAAAACAACAAAATATCGGAACACTTGCAATATCCTGTAATTTAGAACAATTAATGTTTATTTAATGCACGGAAGTATAGTACTACACAAAAACTTACACTAAATGGCTTTGTTGGTGGTGAGTGTAGCCTGACGCTTTCAGATATAAACAAAACATTGATCACGATGCACTTGTTATCATGACGTCATAGTGATCTAGTGTGATGCATTTCATGATCTAGAGGTGGTGGATCATTTGTTTTTGTCAACAAAAAAATTAATTTACATGTAAATGCAAATATGATTGGAAATATTTAATAGATTATCAATTTGAGCACAATTCACACCTTATGAATTCACTAAAATATCATCTATCTCTCCCATAGGAAAGCATTAATTGATGTCTTATTTATTGATAAGGGGGATATGTTGGGTCATGGGTGGGTCATGCATGTCGATTCATTACAAGGGCATGCCCTAAATACATTACAATGTGTTGTTTTAACGCAAACCAAATAAATATTAAGCTATTTGAGAAACGTTGTACTCCTGGTGAAATCTTATAAATAATTTGCCTATTTAAAATCGAGATGCAGCTGACCGGTAAGAAATTTAACATACGATACAATATATTATTTTTAACAATTATAAGTAAAAATCTGTAAAGGTGTGCAACGTAACTCATAAACTACAGAGGTTTATAAAAACATTCATGAATCGAAGTTAGGATTTCACTCCCATTATGCCCTTGCAATATTGAAATTTATTGATAACCACAATACCGGTGGTCAGTTTGCAAAAACCACGTGATGCCGAATCACGTGATCATATAATCATGATCCTGAATATGTATTTTCAGTCCATCATATTTTTTATCAATTATCTGTTCAATAAAGTTCCAAAATGATTTATCAATTCTAAAAAATGATGTTTTTCGATCGCATATTTTCAGCGAATTTTCCATTGGCCACCTTAACTGTGCTGCATACCATGTCCATATAACCTTAGTCAAAAATTACATTCTCAAGTTATAACTCCTAAGCAACCTTTGTAATATGTTTGAGTTGATCATATTTGTTGCAACTGTTTACAATACCGGTACAAGTGTGATCAAAACAAAAATTTAACAACTTTATTGTCTACATGAAAATGACCTCGGGTCAAGGCACACAATCAGGCCAACAGCAACAGATATCTAAAGCTTACTTTGATACAAAGTTATGGCCATGAAATAAATTGAACATTTTTTTCCTGGTGACCTTGACCTAAAACAAATGACCTTGGACATGGGTCATGATATGCTCTTAGGTCAAAAACAATCTCTGATGTGTGCAAATATACAGAGAACTGATGGGTAGGACATTTCCTACACACACACACACAAACACCCCTCAAAAAATAAAAATCCACCTTCATTTAAGAGTGTATAACATTTTTATGGTGTTGATCGATGATAATGATGATGAAACTTGTCTTTTTCTTAACTTACCCAAATGCTTTGAAAGTGACTTGATTCTCTTTTGTTGGGTATATGGTGCAAAAGTCATTCAGCAAGATGTCAAGGTCATTTGCAATGTTGTTCAGCATCTGGCAAAAATAAAAACCTATCTTTTATATAACAGAAAGATGGGATATAAATCTCAATAAATATAAAATACCATGCGTACAATTGATTAACATCAGTATATACTGAAAATTTTTCAGTCACTATCAGACTACCCAATTATCTTTCATTTAATTGAATTTTTACATGCATAATTTATATTAAAAAATGTGGAGACTCCATGTTTTCAAAAAATCATTTGTTCTGGACGTTATGAAATGGAATTCGTTTTTTGCCAAAGCTTGAAGTTACATAATGATGATGCTTGGATATGTTCCATATACGGTAAGTGCATTAAACTTGCATGAGATGAAATGTGAATATTTGTGAATCATTGTTAAATCAGAAAATGATAAGAAGTTATTACAAAGTAATGAAATAAAATTAGAATTAGCAAAGCAATTTAACTGATAACATGGCAAAATTATTTTCTGGATTATTCTGCGAATAAAAAATTCAGAATATATAATACCAAACATTTAGTAAAAATCTAACGGATTCTTAAACAAGAGGCCCATGGCCACATCGCTCACCTGAGCACTGCTTCACCAAGAGAGCAATAGTAGAAGCTTTCTGACCCAGTTTCTTGAGAAGATTTTAAAAGATTTCCCTATATAATCATTTGTAAAATTTGATCCCTTATTGGGGCCCCATCGTACCTCTGGGGGTCATGATTTGAACAAACTTGAATCTCCACTATATCAGGAAGCTTTCATATAAATTTCAGCTTTTCTGGCCCAGTGGTTCTTTTGAGAAGATTTTTAAAAGATTTTCCCTTATATATCATATGTAAACTTTGATCCCTATTGGCCCATCGTACCCCGGGGTCATGATTGAACAAACTTGAATCTCCACTATATCAGGAAGCTTTCATATAAATTTCAGCTTTCGCCAAGTTCTTGAGAAAAATTTTTAAATGACACCACCCTATGTTTGCATTTTCGTGATTATTCCCTTTGATGGGGCTGGTCTTCATTGAACCAACTTGATTCCCCTTCACCCAAGGATAATTGTACAAGTTTGGTTGAATTTGGCCCAGCGGTTCTTGAGAAGAATCGAAATGCGAAAAGTAAGACAGACAACAGACAAGACAACGACAAAAGACGAAGATCAAAAAGCTTCACTTGAGCCATCGGCTCAGGTGAGTTAAAAACAAGTCAGTAAAAATCTAAAAATAAAAAGTATTTAGTTCAACTTTTGCTTTTTATTCAATATAGAATTAAAGTTTGTTTTTGGAGGCAAAAAGATGTCTCCCCCCTCCCATGCTATCAGTTGATTTGTGATGAGGATTTTTGGCAAATTTCGAAGTTAGGGAATCAAAATTTCCTAGTAATATGCA
>CAJDSM010024268.1:6166-17171 GCA_903981925.1 Ostrea lurida | reverse complement strand
GGCGTATAAAAACAATATATGTAGGACAAATGTTCTTGCAATATAAAAGCACACTTTATTTGTTACAAAAGTGATGCATGTTACTTGGACACCAAAATTATCTACACATACCTGAACAGGAGATGTTGGCCCCTGAGTGGAGGAGGGAGGGGAAGCAATGCCTGACCCCAGGGACCTCTGATTGTAGTAATTAATGCACACGTTTGGTGATTCCTTCGTTAGTGGGTCACCATACAACGATTTCTTATCCTGTTTCACTAGCAACGCCATATCCACAATCTGTTGAAAAGAAATAAACTATATGACACCACATCCGCAACTATCAAAGAAAAATAAAATGCAGACCCAAAATCAACAAAGACTTCAAAGGGTTCATCTACTCCTTGCAATCAGTGTATGGAATCTAATGTCTGTCAAGGAAAGGTTTCTCAAGATATCGAGCAGATAGTATCTTCCTATGTCCAGAGTGGATTTTGACCCTTGATCTATGACCATTTGACCTCAAAATAACCAGGGGCGGTCATCTTACTCCTTAGATGGAATGTTTACCAAGTTTGTACCAGTTGATGTCGTGTCAATCTATAGTTATAAGGAATTGAGTGGGCAAGACTTTTAGTCTACTGACTGACAGGTTGCAAAATATTACTGTTCCATTCTTTTTCATCGTGTAACATACATTAGTAGTTATAAATAGACAATGAATGGGAACAGGGCAAAACCATTTCCGTCTTACAATCATGGCCATACATGTATACCATGCAAGGTTCTCCACTACCATGCACGATCAATCTTCATTTTATTTTTAGAATCGGACAGGAGAACAAAATATAAGACATAGTTACCTGGAGCAAAGTTTCTATATGCAAAAGTAAGGAGAATATTTCAGAGCTTTGTGGTTGGTTTGGAGGATCCGTATTGACGCTGGTCAGTAACCAGTCCCTTAAAACCGCTGGGATTTGTATTTCCGTCCTGTTGATAAAAAGGGATTACTTGGTACTTGCCCCCTTCATACTCTGTGAAAATCTTTTAAAGTTTCACTGACAACCCTTTCGAAATATTATGATACTCATAGAAGCGAGAGGCGGAGGGGAAACCTCATTAAATTAAATATTTACTGAAAGAAAAGGCAAGCACACTTTGTTAAAATGTAGAAATTCCTGTGTGTATTTGTTGTCCAGAAAATTTGACGTTTAACTTTGAGAAAGAATGCTGGGGAGGGGTATGTCACTGAAGGGGCAATCTTTGGAAAGTTACTTATTAATTAAAGCGTCACCACATATTTTGATATACTCTTTTTTTAATAGATGCAGGAGGAGGTACAAGTGTTGTCACACCTCGCCTCGCCCCCCTTCTAAGTTTCTTACCACAAACCCCCCCTACTCACCCCCCTTGTCATCCTTCGCCCATGGATATGGGGGAAAGCATAAAGATAAAACTTGGTGGGTAGTAGTGACATGTCAGCCTATTTCACACTCCGAATTTCATTATCCTGATATAATAGATCACATTATCGTATCTGTACTTATTATAAATATACTTTCTTCATTATAATTTCTCAATTTAAACATGAGTGATCTGACTAACTTCACAACATCTTGTAGCTATAATTTTGGATACGGAGTGAATTTTATTGTGAGACTATAATTTTACGGTGTAAATCTATCTGGCGGACTAGATTAACCATGGAGCTGACATCTGTCTGGCTCACAGACGTCCATGTAATTTGCTTGCGTCCATTATCTGGTAACCACAAGTTTCATAGTTTTATGAGAATCAAAGCATAGATAAAGTAATAAAAATAATCTTTAAGCTGTTTACATTGTGTATACACATGTTCGTTCAACACGTAATATATAGCTACCTTATTCATAAAGTACAATTCTAACAAAGAACTTTAAGTACTCACTTTATATTACTATTTCTTATTCTCGTTTTAGAAACGTGATGTTAAAGAAGAGAGTCAATCCTCCTAATGGAAAGATGACGACCAGATGTGCCACAAATAAAAGGCCGTCGCACTTATGGTAAGGAGAACGCTCAAGGGGATAGAAAACTTTGACAATGTGACCATAAAATCCTCCAATAATATAGGGAAATACTTGCCAAAATGTGTAATAGCCTGATACAAATTCTCATCACTTTCTGTCTCAGACCAATCTCACATACTCTTTTTCATTCTCAAAATCCATTTTCTTAAATGCATAGGGATCAGGCCCCTATAGGAACCGTATGTGGCCTCGATTTAACGGTTCAATTCCAGTTGGTTGGTTGCCAAAATGAAAGAATCCATATGGATTAACCATTTACGAAATCTACTTCAAGTAGCTGCTTTAGCTCTCACCGATTATGTATATTGAATATGACTGAAGCCTTACCATAGGCGCCCACCTCACCACCATCTAATTCTGTTTGGGTTCAGTCCATTAAATAAAAAAGTTTGGGTTATTATTATTTTTTTTTAATTCCCGCACATGGAATTTGAGGAAAAGACTTCGGGATTACTCTTACAAGCCGCCGGCCTTCAACCTCCCCCCCCCGCGCCTTCTTTTTGGTTTACAATTTGATTGGATTGTTCAGCTTGTGGAACAATTCTGAGTAGCTGTACAGTTCTGACAATCAGAAGACAAATATACTTTATTTTCTTCAGTTAAGATGTACGCCACGTTTTTGACGTTTTAATTTTCCGAATCTCCTGGATACATGCACGAATTCTTGTATGATTTCCGAAAAAAGATTTTAAACAAAGTAAATTAGCCTGGTTAAATCACCCGTATTAACTACTCGCAGTAATAACGCATGGATCCCGAGTTCTATCTTCGACTGATCCAAAGATCTCCATCTTTGCTTTAAGTTACTAGTAGTCTAATGACCATATGTGCAATACACAAGAGCTGACTACTTGCAACAACGAGGAACTATCAAATCTGGTAATATACACGCACCCCAATGCAGTCCATCAGGTTCGATTGCCGGTGGCAAGATAGCTCGATCAGGGCACCTGGGTTCATTTCCCCCTTCCTGTAACATTCAGTGTCATTGACTTGCAAGGAGAAGTCCTGCCAGGGGCAAAAAAATAAATGATCTGGATTGTGTCCTCGAGGAAGAAAGCTCACGGAATGTAGCATTCAAGATCTCAGTTGATGGAGCACCTGACTTGAGATTAAGGAGGCTCGGGTTCGAATCCTGGTTTGGTCCGTTACATTTTTTCCTTCCGGTTACACTTGAGAGGATGCAAGATATCACGAAAATTAATATACTACTACGAAATGTCGCGTGTGTCCTTAATTAAGGGTCCAAGAGCCACATTGCTCTATCAGTTGTCTTATTTAATGCCAAATGGTGCGAGGGGATATACATGTATGCATTTCTGGTGGAATCAAGCTAATGTACGTGTAATCATATTACATTTCTTTATTCCCTATATTAAAAGCGTGGTCTCCAGCAGAGCAAAAATAACAAGAAAAAACTTAATTGACTAATATTACTTATAAGGTTCGTTACCGACTGTCAATAGAAATATGTCGGGTTGCTCAATTCTATAGAAGACCAGGCGAAGTCGAGCATTCTATGAAATTGAACAACCCGACATATTTCCGTAGACAGTCAGTAGCAAATCTACTAAGTGTTTTGTTTTGTCCAGGACCAAATTAGATGGCATAGTATGGTGAAAAGTTAGTTTNCTTGTTTTGTCCAGGACCAAATTAGATGGCCTAGTATGGTGAAAAGTTAGCTTCAGTACTAAAAAAGGCGTAACGGCCGCCATGTTGCCGTCTATATCGTTAGAAGACAGTCACGTGGCGCGTTTCAACCAATGACAAAGTGACATTCAAGTTCAAGGCAAAACGAAGTAAAAGAATACAATAGATGCACTTTGAACTTACTACCCCTCTTAAAAGTATCCCTTGCTTTTTCGGCTTTCGATGTATGTACATGTACAACGAATCATTTCCGAATAAAGTTCCTAGAACTCATACCTCATTACTCTAGTATTGTTATGTGAAAAAGTCCAAACTACCATAACACATAAAGCATGACAGACCTAACGTTCTCAATTTATCAGAATTTATACTGCAAAATAGGACGAAATTTATAATAAAAGACAAGTAGATTCAACTTTCTGCTCCAATGGGATTTGAAGATCATCTAGTGTGAATTTGATAGATACACCCAGATTTTGCGTATCAAAAGCTCACTAGTTTCCTTTTAAACTGTCCGCTACATTATTACAAAATCCCTTTCGCTTTTAATTGTTTTGAATATCAATACTTGGTTTGAANTTCAAGGGGTCTAATGAATAGAAGAATCCGTCTTATGTATTCAATACTAAATGGGTCTGAATTGTTGAAACATACATGGAGTATTATTAATTGATATCACTAAGAGAATTACTTATATGTTTTAATGGGCTAATCGCTTGTAGTAAGTGACGTCATTAGAGATGGCATTCCTATCCATTAATCAAAGTACTTAATATACTGATAGCCGTGTGCTGTATTGAAAAACAAAAACAACCTCAAAACCAACACAAACCAAACCAACCAAAAAAAAAAAAAAAAATGAATAAAAAAAACAAACAAATAAACCAAACAAAAAAAAACCCCCCCACCCGGTGTCACAGGTAAGTGTTGCTCATAAAGATCTCTTCCCTTCTCTTGATAAGGGGTCATATGTCTTAATTTTGCAAGTCCTCATCGGCAATGGTGTGACGTCTCCATCTGAGTGAAAAATTCTCAAGTGTTAACATATAACTTGGTCGCCTAGCTCACTAGTTTCCTTTTTAAACTGTCCCGCTGCATTATGTACAAAATCCCTTTTGCTTTCAATGTGTTTTGAATATCAATAAACTTGGTTTGAAATTATATGAGTTATCATGGATTTATAGCATTGCAAAAAACAACGTAGAAATACTGTGAGTAAAACTCACAAAGGATTCCCCCCCCCCCCCCCCCGCCCCCCCCAACGATAATCTTTAGCGGCCTCACTTGAGGTCACTGGAAGCTCGAGCAAAAGAAGATATGGCCCGGACAAAATCCATGTTAAAAAACCTGTAAGTTGTGACTTGAGATCAAGGTGAAGGTTATACAGAGATCATGAGATGTATAGGACACATCCTTTGCATGGTGATACTCACTGCCAAATATAATCCATGTTAGAGAACTTATAACCTTGACCCTTCAGGTCAAAAGTCAAGGTCATATGGTCAAGAGGTCCATCTATATGAAGTATGCAATACATCCTCTCATATTGTACACCCATATGCTATATATGGGTATGCATATGTCCAAAGAATAAAGAAGTTATGACCTAGACACAAAAATCAACACACGCAGACGGACAAAACCAGAATTACGATGACACATCGTCTCATGGTGATTGCAGGTCCATTGGTGCCAAATACAGGATGCCTAGCATAAAACAAAGAAGTTATGCCCGGACCATGAATTCATGTTAAAAAACTGATAAATGTTTGATTTTGAGATCAAAGGTCATACAGAGGTCCACCAATATAAACCCACACATTCGATCTCATAGTGATATCACCCATGTGCCATGTATGGTATGCATACCTGCAAAGAACAAAGATAGTTATGGCCCGGACACCGAATCTGCACAGGCGAAACGGACAGACAGAAGGAGTGATTCCTATATACCCCCCCCCCCCCCAAAAAAAAAACATTTGTTTGCAGGGGGTATAACTGCAACGGATTGAATTATGAAGAGTGCAAGTTTATTTCACGTTTGTGGGCCGGATTACTGGACCGCGCAGAGGCAGGCCATGCCTATAGCCGGGTACCGGCTAAAAACCCATGGCTAGAAATCGCAATCTCAAAATCTTCAAAACACTGCGAGATGTGATCCCAACAAAAGCAAGGACTTGACGTTATCCGAGCCTTCTTCCGCACTCATAATATTCATGTAACGACCCAACACCTGTTCTATTTCCTAAATACACAAAAAACATAAAAGATTTCCTTTCATGCCACCCTTTATTATAGACTTTCTGTCTTGTAGCCCATCTTAAGTGTTACGTGTTCTAGACTGGGACCCTACTTCCAACGTGAAACCCTAACTTGTAAAAAGGCAGCTGATGTGTCACCACAAAAAAAAAAAAAATAGTCTCACTAAAATATGAAATTAACATGCTTAATAAAAATTCAGTACAAATACAGCAATCACATTTCTGGGACGGGAAATGATGGTGCTTAAGACTCTATTCATAAAAAATCATCTGGTATATAAATACCATATCGATGGAAAAAGCATTTGCAACAACAATACAATAATTATCAGCCAGTTTAAGACAAACTGGAAAAACATAAAACTTCAAAAAAATACAGATGTACTGAGCACTAACAAACGGAGTCCACAGACCCTCAATATACATGTGTCTCCTTGTAATATCAAGCAATACATTTCACAATGGATTATTTTTCTTTCTTTCACAATATGTGCTTTAATACAACTGTTTTTCAGCCTATCTTGTGTACCTGTGTAGGTGCAACAAAAGTAAAGTATTAAATTGATACACGCAGACATATTTTCTTTCTCTATTAAATGATATTTTAAAACTGAATACATAGCGAATACCTGTCTTTCCGATATCTACCCAGTGTTTATAACGTTACCAGGGTTACTGTAATAGCTTTGAAAGAGTTTACTGACGTGTTTACAACTACAGCCCTAAATGCCTAAAATATTTAGAAATCGAGTACTATTATTGATCACTAATTGATAGGAAAATGGATAAAATTATCTTATCACAGCCAGTATAGTTCAGGTAAGATAACTGAAAATAAAATGCACTGATAGTCTCTAACACGCTGTACTCACACATACATTTAGTCAGTACACAAAAACAACAATTACTGAAGCCATATGTTCAAATTCAACTAAAATTCAATCACACGCATTAAATATTCAATAAATATGATTATCATGCAGACATACATCATTTAATTTATACATTTATGCAACCATGGGTATAAAATATACTATGAATAACAATAAAATGTTTTACAGCACAAGTGATCACTGGTTTTACTGTCTGAAGTAAATCCATAATTAATGCATAACGAAAGTAAAAAATATGAACAGAACACTGGAAAAATTTTTCCTTTAAAAAAATCCAATAGATGAAAACACAATTAACAAAGAAAAACAAACGACTGTGAAAAATTGCAAACATAAAGATACCGTTCTATTCTAGCTTTCATTCCACAGAAAGTTAAATTAATTCTTCATTGGTTTGTGAGGAATGGGTTTAATACTGTTACATGAGGATGGTTTTCCAGAATGATTTATTCAGTGCTAATATATACAGGTATGAACACATTGTTACAAGGGATATATTTCTCATTAGTCTAATGAAACTAGATATCATTTCTGCTTATAATTTTGAAATCATTTAAACTGATCATTGTATGCCTAATTCTATATACCCGGTATTCATTGATTCTTCAGAACATTTTTGTTGGCATTGAGATTGTATAAACTCTCTTTAATAACACATTCACATCAATTTCATCGATATTTTTCTTCCAAAATAATAATAATCTTCTAAAAATACCAAGATTAATAAGAAATAATCCCACCAAGTTACTTTGAATGCCATATTAGCATTAGCTCAGTAATATTCTAATTAAACCAAAACTAGGAAAGCTGGTAGTGCACCAACTAACTTCAATATTGTTAACAATCAATCAAAATATTGTTGACGGTAATCAAAAGGAAACACTGTTGTAGCAAAGGAGGAAACAAAATGAAAGTACATGTAAGTACTAGTTGTGGAATGAGCAAATCATTTGCAATATTCTTTTTCAGAGATCAATCAAGACATTTGCACTGTCATTAAATTCACTGTGGCGTTCTTAAACTCCTATGGCATCTTGCATATATTCCATAATGATCCGGCCATTGGGCCATAAACCTAGAGGAGTGCACTTCTAATCATTTTCACTTTGAAGAAACCAAACATACAGTGAAAAAGTTAAAGACTTATATCAAAAGTGAGCTCCTCTAATTAAGTTTAATGGCCTCGGAGCCAGTACTGTGTTATTTTATTATTCCAATTTATTGTAAATAATTTCCCAAATCTTTCAATAAATGCAGCTAAAAGAAACAGAGAATTTCATCCCTCCTACCCTCACCATCAGTAGCTACCTTGTGACACTTACTACCAAGTTGTACATTGTATTTCAAGGTACTGACCAAAGGGATTTCAATATCTGATCAACAGACATCTGATCTACCCGATAATAAACAATAGACAGCTTCTCATGGAGACTGGGCATTCTGCAGACGGCCATCATGACTTTTTCCCGCCCTGTATGGCAGCCAGTCCCGAGGCAGATATTGTTCCAATGTTTTGGTTGTAACTTCCAAAATAAGCTTTTGGGGCACCATGTGAAGGGTTGTTTATTGCATTACTGAACTGCTTCTTTCCATAGATTGGCTTCTGTTTCTGGCTTGTAGCGGATATTGGCCGTTGTCCTGGAACCTAACAATAAAATTGAATTTTCTGAAATTCGTATTCTCAAATAACATTTTAGATATGTTGTACTAATTATCATTATGTCACAGATAATGCAAAGGAAATTAATAAAATTTCTTTTTCAAAATAAAAGTAAAACAATTCTTATATACTGCTCAAAATAAAAATTAAAAACAAATTTAAAAATACCAAACTTTACTTTTGATACATGTTGGAAGGGGAGCAACTACGGTATTCACTATTCAGTTTTGCATGCAATGATTTTGAGGCAGAGTACACAATAGTTACAACTATTATTTCAGACACAATTAGGAATAAAAATAGTTTACACTTAGAATTTCTGGGTTCATGCATTATGAAAACCAAAAAATAAAAGAGGACAATATCATATAAGAGGAATGCCCAACTAAAATGCCTTAAAACATTGATAAAATGATGATACTCCATAGGAAACTGGATGTGAAGTATAAAATAAAACTACACCTAAGAATCATTTGTCAGATTTTTCTAAGTTATGGACAAATAGCTAGATGCGTTTTCATTTTAGTTACTAAATTATTATTACCAGAAACTAATATGAATAGACAAATTCCAACATTTTATGAATGCCAAAGGTAGCATTATAACAATAGGACAACATTTTTCAATTTTTGAAATACACCATTTTTTGCAGAATGGGCAGTTGCTGAAAAATCAATCCCTTGTTCCATCTAGGAATCTTAAAATATTTTTTCAATGGTAACATAAGAATGAAACTTATATTGTTATTCGGTGATGCAAGGTATGCACCGAATTTTAGACAGGTAAAACTCATCACTGCACGAAGGCGCAGTTCGATGACAGTCTTTACTCGTCTAAAAATCTCGGATATAACCTGCATATCACCCGAAAATATTTAAGATTAATTTATCTTATCATTTAAATTTATATTTCAACAACAAAGAACAAATCGTGCCATAAGCTTATTTTGGGGCGGGTTGTTCAGGTACCGTGACTCAGATACAATCATCTCAATTTCTAAAAGGTGTGTTTAACACAAATGAAAATCGGGGCGGCTAGGTAGATCACATGAAATAAAATTAAATATATTAAAATCAAACCACACACACATAAGCATCCACTTCTGAGTTCTTGTCAAAATTTTTAGAATGAAGTTGTCAAGACTCTATTATTTCAGAAACTAATACAGCAAGTACGAACGCAGTTGATCTCTGAGTGTTGCTACTTCATTGCTGGATAAAGTGACGAGCACAATACAAATTTCTGTCCATCAATTCTTGCTTACAATTGCTATAAAAAAGATAATTATGCCTTCATGATGTATATTTCGGAGAAATACTAAATAAATAGATAAACAGAACAATAAAAAGGATTTTTGGTGTGATCTATGCACAATTATGGGATAGTGTGCAAATTATTGATTGACGCAAGTTTCAGGCAGTCTGTACTGTGGCTTTTTTGTAGTTTATGATATATAAACATAGAGAATGGTACCAAATAATTAAGCATTTAAAGATTGCATTTCAAAAATGCAATGCTAAATATCAAAATGAGATGGAAAATAAATTTGATTACACACATTTTGAAAATATGTATGCCTGTCATTATCATTACATTAGGGAGAGGGCTAAAATAGGAAGAGTCTGCTGCCCAACCCCATTCATATTTTTTGAATAAAATATTGTTTAAACTAATTTTAAAAACATTGTCATTATTGCACCATATATTCAAGTTGTTTATATTCACATTATTTGAATTGAAAATAACAATTACTACATTAGATCAATATTCTAAATAACAGTATCTTTTGATATGTAGGTTCCACCTAACAATTGTGGTCAAATAAAAAATAATGCAAAAATAATAGATTGATAAACTTCAATGTTATTTTTAGAATGACTGATGCAAGAACATTTATGTAATATTGTCCTCAGAGTTGAGATGCAAAGAACCTTATTTAATATGCGTCCTTCAAGTTGATGATAATAGATCTTCATTACTACGAGTGTGGAGGAAGAATTCCACCGAGGGGACAAGATTCGCAGTCTAGGACGAGCTTTGCCGAGATCCTGACAGCGAATTTGTTCCGAGGTTGAATTCCCTATCCTCACACGAGAAATATGAAGATTATTTTTCTCACATTTTATTCACTGATTAGTGCGTAAAATTGGGACCTTGAGGAATTTACAATTATCAATATCTTAATTTGAACCTTATAAACAAAAAACAATTAGACAGGCAGAAAGCAGACCCGAAATGGTTTACACTGTAAGTGAAACTAAAAAACTCAAGACTGTCCCCAGATACAGCTATATCAAATTGAAATTTAAACAACAATATAAAAAAGTTTGTTCACCGTGTAAGTAAATCATCAGGAATATATATGACTCACAATGAAATGACGTCGCAGCAGTGTGAGATCGAAAAATCTCATCATGGCTGTCTACATGGTAAAGTCGGGTTTCACACTGATGTGAAAATGGAGAAAGAATATCTTGAATAAATTTACACTGC
>CAJDSM010024267.1:18722-43652 GCA_903981925.1 Ostrea lurida | reverse complement strand
GATCATAGTAACGATGTGTCACGGTGAATAAGTTGTCGTGACAGGGTTTTAACAGTATCATTTAAAGACATCATTTTATTCGTAAATTCTTGCCCAGGTATTTGATTTTATCTGATTTACANGATGTTCTGCTTATGATCAATTTCTAAACCGGGCTTGGCTACTGACAAATAAATTCTTGTAAATTCTTGCCCAGGTACATGTATTTGATTTAATACAGTCTGTCGTTGACTCGTTATGTCGTCTGATGTGCTTCATACCAGTTGTACGTTAGGCCGTTCTTGATATACTGATTTTGACTACGTTTTGTTATACTTGATCGAGACATGCAGAGTGCTCACGGCGGTTATGACCGGTCAATAAGGGATGCTTCCTCCCAATGGTCACCTGATCCCACATCCGCTGTATTTAGGGCTCCGTGTTTGCCCCGTTCTCGATTGTTGAAATAGTCTTTTCAAAATTTGAGATTGATCATGATTCGTTATGTTCGCTTTTCCGTACAAAGGATTGCAAATCAAATGGTTCAACAGACTGACGCTATATTATACATCTTGTTTGAGAAAAGATTCGGAGAGATAGAGTTCAAGTGTCGGTTAAGGTGGAAGTTGTGAATTCCAACTGATAATACACAGTGTAGAGAGTATTTATTTAAACATAAGAAGTAAATTCTGTGGTTGATTGCATATCATGTCTTCCCAAACTGACAATTATCTGAAAACGAAATTCAATTTAAAAAAAAAAACAATTCAGAATATGGATTTTATTTAGCTTAGGTCACTTTGACGGGAAAAAACTCGGGCTTCTACCTGTAATCAATTGATGGCGAAAAGATATTCAAAGGTTTAATGCAAAATGTATAGATTGCCAAGTGTTAGAAAAAATAAGAGCTGACAACGATTTTGTACAATAAATGAAAAAGAAATCTTCAAAATAAAGACGCACAGATTTACATTTTATAGTGTAATGATATTTCCACATTCCTCAGTTAATAACACCGTTTGCTTTCAATATTTAAACTTATACAAGTCATCAAAATAGTAATATCTGTTAATTTTGTTGAGATTTTAATTAATATTTTCGGCATGAAATTTACACTTCATTATGCGGAATTGCAGACTGTCTATTCTTCAAAGGCTTCAGTAAAATTAAATCTTGTGGGGAGATCTTGCCAAAACAGCCTCCACGCCGTCTGATTATTTCATCTTTAATATGTTGCAATCAAACTGTTTCTGAAATTATTATTTTAGAAATGGAAAAGTGTGTAAGGGCGATTTCTTTACGTGTATCTCTGGTTTTTGATGAGGCTTATGATTCAATAACATAGTTTGTCACTGTACAAATAATCCATGATTAAATTACATTGAACATTGTTGTTTCCACAGAAGATGATAGAATAAGGGAGTTATCATCTCATCTGTCAGAATTAAGTAGGATAATCATGTTCATCTGCCATTGTTATTTATGCAAATTAGTTACAAGTGTCCATTAATGATAGGCTGGGGCCACTTGTTCTGTCGTAAAGGATTATTGCAGAAAGCAAAACAGAGGGAAACTGCAGACCTTTGGGTGATTTGATCAACGGCCAAGCAATTGTGTTTGACTGGCAGAGGGAATCTCGGGGGAACTAGATCCATCGCGTAGGGTGTTGGCGGATGAATACCAGAGGGTGTTAGCCTTCAAATTCTTACAAATGTTTCGCATTTCATCGGACAGACGCTATAGTAATGATATTTTATTATATTCGGTTTGATAATGGAATAAATATTATCTGTACTGCTACTGTATAGTAATAGGTTTTTCCTGCTCTTACACCAGTTCCTCTGAACTGTACAAAATCTAGTATTTTCATGTGGTCGTAGTCTCTTGATTTGTTTTCATCCATTTTTCTTATTCTTTTTTTTTTAAATTGGATCTTATATTTAGTTAACGAACACAAAACAAATGAGACCAGTTTACGATACATCATGCAGTACATAAATATTCACACTATTTCGTCAGAGTGAGAAATGAAAATATTTCAAATACTGATAATTAAATGATGGAAACAATATATTAGCGGAAATCATACCATTTGTGAAGCTGAATTGTAAAGTCGTTTCAAGAGAGTTCAAATAGCTCTGTACAATTCGTCAAATTAGTACAATTCATCAGACTGTTCTCTATACAGTAAATTGATTATTGGGTTAATCTGTAGACTGAACAGAAAATAGATGGATTTAAATCGGCTTAAGACAGTACAGGAAACACCTCTACGATTTAACTGGTGGAAATATTGATTCAGAATTCAAGATTCTATCTCGGTTCTAAAACCAATTTCACTTGAGTATACCAGTCACTTTTTCTTTCTTTACTAAACAGTGGAAAAGGCTAAGGCGTTTTGTAACTTGTTTTTGCCTCAAGTCTATCATTGTCAATTGCTTTCAAATTCTTGATTATTACCATTTTTATGAGAAAGTACAATTATTGATAGCAAGTACACTTTAAAGCCAGTGAGCTCATTCATATTTTTTGCATTCCAATTACGACTGAGGTAGACTGGGATTTAGACCTGTGTGTATGGACTCCATTTGTCACATTTAGTATGCAAAACGGCTTGTGAATCCCCGAAAGCAAACAGAATATTTTTTTTTAAATGTGTGTAAATATCCTGGTAAGTTCGCAAATGCAAAAATCACCCAAAGATGAGAGGGACAATAGAAGATATAAATTTTATGTGATATGACGTGAATTTAAATTTGCAAAGCGTTACCATAGCGAAATCAGAACCTGATTATAGAAATGTCAAGATACTGCACAGGAAATCAGATGTGAATTTCTAAGCCTGTGTCCGTTTAACATGATAGAAATATAAGGGATTCTGATTCCCCGAGCCTGTGGAGCATGCACCTGATACTTTTCAATTCCAAGTTCACAACATTCTGATTATAGATTTGAGATAGCAAAAGTCGGATGGATGGAAATTCTAATGAATATCTATTTCCTTCTGGGCAGGAAGCATGGGGTTGTTGCAATCTTCCACGTCGAATTTTAATCCCACAAATTGCTTGTAATGGATTAAACTTGCAGATGAATCCATGATCTGTCCGCTCGTGGACACGCCAAATATCCCACTGCATATCATTCCTATCAGAATAAAATGTGATGATAATTTTTTTTTTAAAAATAACTACCAACAACAACAAAAATCATTTTGATTTACGTTTTTGTACATTTTCACTTCAATAACAGGGAGAAGACGCAAGCTGACAGTGGCAGAGACCAGGAGTGGACCAAACATTGTCCAGAGGACCCCTTGTTAGTGGCTGTCCTTGCAAACAAGATAACGGAGTACATCTACATCCCCGGCTTCAAGGAATATCGTATTATTTCATAATCATTGTTACTGTAATTTTATATTCACACTTAGCACCGTTTTTTACAGTAAAAACAAAATATGCTGTTTCAATGTACTTGTAATTTATCGACAAAAGGAATAACCTTTCAATACTAGAACTGTCCTTTCGGAACTAATACCCCCGCGGGGCACACTACATAATGAACACAACAGATTTCCTCAGATTAAACAGAATTTGTCAAATCAATGGGTAATATTGTATGTTATTGTTTAGGAGAAGTTGCAGAGAATGAATTGAGGCATGTGTTGGAAAACAAATGCCTATGTCCAAATGTTTATATCATGTAAATAAATTGACCAAAATAAAATTCCAGACAATATGCACATCTCCATTATGTATTCTAAAACTCCACTAAGTTTCATTGAAATCCTGCAAGTTGTTTAGGAGGAGTTGCGGACAACGCATTGATGCATACATTAATTAGTGAAAAATGCCTAAGTCCAAACATTCATAAATTGTCGCAATGACATTTCCTGACAATATGTACATCTCCATTATGTAATATAACACTCCACAAAGTTTCATTAAATCCTGCAAGTCATTTGGAGGAGTTGTGGACAATGCACTGAGGCACATGTTGGTGAAAAATGCCTACGTCCAAACGTTAATTTCTACATAAATTGTCCGCAGATAAATTTCCTGACAATATGCATATCTCATTATGTAATCTATAAATCCACAAAGTTCATTAAAATCCTGCGAGTCGTTTAGGAGGAGTTGTGGACAACATCGGACGGACAGACAGGGGTTGAAAAAACTATATCCCCAAACTTTGTTTGCGGGGGGTATAATAACACAAAACATATTTACAGTGTGTATATACGGGCAGCGAACTTTTCTCGCCACTGCAACCTCCGTTAGGTCCTCACGATGACGACACTGTATTACAAGTTGATGTTACAGGGATTTCAACAATCTCATTTAAAGGGGCATGGACACGTTCTGAACTAAAAATGTTCAACTTTCAGATTTCCATTTTGATGTTTACAATGCTAACTTGGGGATTTCTAATGGTCAGCAAAAATGTGAACGTCATTTGCTGAGTTACAAGAGAGATACACGTCAGCACTTACAATTCTTCACAATGTAAACAAGGCTCGAGCCTTGTTTTTTGTTTACATAAAGATTGATTCCCAGAAAATACCATGTTTGAAACAAAATGAGATGTGCGAATCACTAGGGACTGTTTAATGTGTTCAGAATGAACTTGTAATATGAAAAATCTGCTTTAAACGGAACGTATACTAGCATATTCAATATAGGTAAACAAAAACATGACTCAAGCTTTGTTTACATAGTGATGAATTGTAAGTGCTGTATCTCAATTGTACTTCAATAAATGACGTTCGAATTTTTGCATACTAGTAGAAATACCCTAAGTGAGCATTGTAAAAATTAAAAATGGAAATCTAAAATTTGAACATTTTTAGCTCAGAACGTGTCCATGCACCTTTAAAGTCAGCACGTGGCATATTACATGTATATGGTTATATTTACGATCTAGTTTACAAATACAACCATCAAATGCACACTATCATACCTGAATATCACAAGATTTTGAGGATTTTCCCACCTTTGAATGTTGATGACCTACAAAAGTAAAATTGTCTGATCAGCTCTCTGAATTGTGATAATACAGTAAATGCCGTCTGACGTGTTTCATACCAATTTGTTAGGCCGTTTCTTTAAACGCTAAAATTGACTACGGACTACTCCGTTTACATTATCAAGAGCCGGTTGTGACCGGGCGGCAGGATATGTTTACTAAGAGCCGGTTGTGACCGGGCGACAGGGGATGTTTACTCCTAGGCACCTGATCACAGCTCTGGTATACCCAAGATATCCCTGTTTGCCCATCTCTTCATGCGTATGATCACCTTTCGTTATCTTCACCTTTTCATTCATTGGGAGAGTTTCTAGAAGACATGAACCGCATGTCACATGGAACGAAGGTTCTTGGAATTTTGCTCAGGTAGAAATATTCTGATTTGAAAAATCTGTTGATATTGTATCATCTTCCAAAACTTGTGCTCAACAATATTTCTCACAAACTCTGCAGTATTTTCGGGTCTGGATATATGAACTCTGGTTCCACGATCGTGTTATGCGACACACAAACAGATATGTTTCAGCCTGGGATATGGTGTTTTGTCAAAAAGAACTTACCAGCTTTCGGTCAACTTGTCGGTCCTTAAGGGTTTACCCAAATACGTTGATCAGTCTTACTCGTACGACGCATTTTTTCAACCTAGACCGCTTATATACTCCCTGGACAAAAAGTGAACATTTAACTGAAATAATATTCATCATTCATTTTCGGATAGGACCTTAAAAACTGAGGCCTGTGTCTTGACAACCGTTGGGACGTTAAAGAACCCTCACTGCTACGGCAATGAACACTAAGTTTGTGGTACTTCACCCAATCCGGGTTAGAATAGGTCCTCAGTATCCTTTGCTTGTCGTAAGAGACGACAAAATAGGGCGGTCCTTCGGATGAGACCGCAAAAATCGAGGCCCCGTGTCGCAGCAGGTGGGGCACAATAAAGATCCCTCCCTGCTCAAAGGCCCTGAGCGCGAGTCTTTGCATTGACTTATCATTGTTTACACAGAAACGTTAGACATGTATGTCAGAACTTGCATGTTCAAACCTTGGTATGTAAACGGGCCTTTAGCGGTGACACATCATCTACTACACCTGTACATCCTTGTTTTTTGAACTAGTCACTTCAATTGATGTGTAGACAAATGTAATTTTACAATTCATCGATATTTCAACCCAGCTGCTATTACATGCACTTTTTTCTCTTTTAAATACATGTACATGTATTTCAAAATGCAGTTCAGCTTTTGTCTGATTTCAATGAAACTTTATAACTTCAATATCATGAATTTGTACAGTGTATAATAATTGTATTTTTAAATGAACAGTATGGTGACCGAAATTGAAAGCATAAATACAAACTGTTTTGCACTTTTAAAAAAAAAATTGGCGTTCAGTAGGGTAATGCAAATAAAATGGAAGAAAACATGGAGTGATATAAAATATTCTTTTGGGTAACTAGAATATATGAGATGGTCTACTGTTAGCCATCCTATCATCAAGCAGTCGATGTGTCGTTTCCTTGTAAATGAAACTCTCATCGGAAAAAGAAAACAAATGACAAATCAATTACTCATTACCAGTCGATGGCAAAATTCGGAAAAAATAATTTCGTTAATGGTCATTTATAATGTATAACAGAACGATGTATAGAGTAATGTACACTTGATACCAGCACATGAATGCTCTCTGGTTTAGGATGTCTCATTATACATGTTATAAGTGCATTGTTGAGATACCAGGACAAAAATTTGTGAATAATCTTAATAATGAATTTCAAATCAATGAACAAGAATAACGCTCAGCCTGCAAAAAAGCCCGTCGAAAATATTCAGCATGCAGTATTCATCAAATAAATGCAAGGCATACCAATAAACCATTCTTTGGTCAAAAAATGATTCTGACAGTGTACTTTCAACACTGTCTCCAAAATCGAATTTAAAATGCAGTTTTAGTAGAAAGTAATCTGGAAAAAAAAAAAAAAATCCCTGCTGGACCTACATTTCGGTAGTCAACATGCTAACCTACTCATCTCACTTGGTGGCCAATTAAAAGTCACAAAAAACACTTTTTTATATTATATTTCATTGAAAATCTGCCATTTTCCTCAACAAGCCTTCTTGTGTTTTTATTCCTGGACAGATCGGGGTGAAATATTACATGACATCGTAGGTTTGCAGTTCTTCTATTGATGTGGAACTTTTTTCTCCAACCAGTCGAATTATCACATTTGATGAATATAGTCAGGGAAACTAAGCATTATTACGTTCAATTCTTGTAAAGAATATATAGAGAAATGGACGTTTTTAAAAAACTTACTTTGTGTTCAGATAGGCAAAATTTCTGCAAAGGTTGAATGAAAAAGTGTTTCCAAATGATTGTTAATGAACCTCATTCAAGTCTCTCATTTAGTGGTAAATTTTCATTAACATCAGAACAAATATTATCTTGGAACACTCATTTGAAAAAACATGGTTTTCAATGAAAAACATAGTGAAAAATTGTTGTGTGACCTTTAATTTGGCACGTAAGTGTAGGCATATAAATCTGAATATATCTAATATTGATATTTTCATCCAGGTAGTCGGCCATCATGACGGTGTAAAGTACTACCTTAATAAAATATTAGTTCAAAGATGGCTTTGTCAAAAATCACACTGAAGAAAGATTTTAAGAAATTATTTCAAGAAATGACAATCATCTTCATCATATCACGGGGAACATGTGTGCTAGATTTGAATATCCCAGCCATTAGAGCTATCTTTATCCTTTCCACGAGGGACTGATGACTGAACAGAAACATTGCAACATACCATGTGCAATCACTCTATGATAGTTGAATATGCATTTCAAATTTCATTATCCTGCTTCCATCTTATTTCGTGCCTACAATATCTGTTTGACCTCTAATTTGACTTTGAAAAACCAATAGGATTCTTCCTTCAACTTTTGCTTCGAGGGGATCCGGGTAAGAATGTGCCCTCGGTACTCCTTGCTTGTTGTATGAGGCGACTAAATGGGGCGTCCTTCGGACGAGACCGCATAAACCGAGTAACAGCAGGTGTGGCACGATAAAGATCCCTCCCTGCTCAAAGGCCATAAGCGCCGAGCACAGGCCTAAATTTTCAGCTCTTCACTGGCAATGGTGCCGTCTCCATATGAGTGAAATATTCTCAAGCGGGACATAAACCAGTATACAATCAATCAATCCTTTAAAGGGGGACATGACACGTTTTGAGTTAAAAATGTTTACATTTATAGATTTTCATTTTTAATGTTTACAAATGCTCACTTATGTATTTTTAATTATCAGCAAAAATTTGAACGTCATTGTTTGAGTTGCAAGTGAGATACAGCATTCACAATTCTTCACTATGTAACAAGCCTCAATCCATGTTTTGTTTAACCTATATTGAATATGCTAGTATACGTTCCATTTAAAGCAGATTTTTTCAAATTACAAGTTCATTCTGAACACAAATAGTTTCTAGTGTTTTTCACACCTAATTTTTGTTTTAAACATGGTATTTTCTGTGAAGCAATCTTTATGTAAATGTAAACAAGGCTCGAGCCTTGTTTACATTGCAAAGAATTGTAAGTGCTGTATCTCACTTGAAACTCAACAAATGACGTTCAAATTTTTGCTGACCATTTAAAATACCATAAGTGAGCATTGTTAAACATTAAAAATGAATATTCAAAATCTAAACATTTTTAGGCTCAAAACGTGTCCATGCCCCTTTAACTTTTGGGAACATGTCTAATATAAATTGGTGAAGTTCATCTAATATTGATATTGGCCGTATAAGTACTGTTTTATCTGGAACACACAGCTCTAACAGATAGACTGGCAAGCTTTAAGACTAGTGTACTATTTGAGTATACATGTAGTTGCTGCAGAACTTTTAATATGTAAATTCCTTATATGAACGCACTGCTTCCGAATAAGATTTATACGATTGATCACTGATCGTTATCTTCACCTTTTCATTTTTCCAAACATTCAGCTGACGGACGTCTGTGCTTGGTCTCATTGGTGAATAACGTATTTTCAGTTATTTTAAGTCCTGTGCGCTTGAGCTGCTGATCATGATGCCGAAAAATTCATACTGGGTTTCCTTACTTTATGAGTAAGACGTGTTTATGAAACGCAACACCGTGTAATTATGGTACCAAAGAAAGGCCTTACCACAAGGAACACACACAATATGAAAGCACTAATCATTAAAAATTTATGACTTTTCCAAAAGTATATCAAACGCCATCTTTAATATTTGCGAAATGTGTTTCATCATACAAACACCTGTAGAGCATTGCTGATAGAGTCTGTCCATCGTTCGTGTTTAGTATTTCCGGTATGGTAATATGTAATATCATAAACGTGGTTGGATAAAAATTGGTAATTTTCAGAGTAATTAGATCCTTAATTGAAATGAGATACTTTGGACCGCTCCCTTCCCCCAAATTTCATTTGCGGTTCATAGTTTGGACAGCATGTGTTCAAAGGATGAGTAAATAAATATTTGAACACAATAAATTAGCAACATTCCAGCTTCTTATTGATTTTATCGTTAAAGGTTTAAGAAATAGACTATGGTTAGTAACATAACCCACGTATATTGGCATCTTATCGTGAAGCGATTAGATCTGTGGTGTCTGGGTAGTTGGTCCTAGATACCAGTTATTTGTTTAATGTGAGAAAGAGGCAGGTGTAAATTTGATAATAGGATGTCCAAGCTATTAACACACAGTTCATCGCATTATAGTCCCTCAAGAGGGATGCTGTAAAAGCGGCAGTCGGGTACTCCTCTTATCTTGTAGTCGATGGCGACTATTTATTTCTGTTAAAGCTTTCATGATACATGCACTGCATGAGCTGTTTATATTACCTGGGTCGCTGCTCTGAGTCTGTGTGTACAAATCCGTTACTGGCTTTGTTAGTGATACACATATAAGTACACATAAAAGCTCAGTAATGATGTCAGGGGACAGGGGAGCATAGATACTCAACTTTAGTGCACATGTCCGTTGATGCTCTAAAGCGATTGGTTCACGTCCTTTATTAGGGGGGGGGGGTGACTTTAACTTTTATTTTATTTTTCCCACAAAGTTTCATTTTGATGTTCAACATTAAAATGATTTGACATCACAAATTATGGACCTTCCTAATGCAAGGATAAGAGCAAATATTATAGCTTCAATTATACATGTGCTATGTAAACAAGACTTGAACGTTGTTTTTATTTTTACAAACAAACTCGTGCAATTTTATTTATGTAGTCCAAACCATCTTAATTTTGCACTTTTCACAGACACAACTTTAACTTTAAAATTGCACACATTTTATCTAAAGAATACTTGAAGTGAGATATACATAGTAAACTCTGAAGTTGATATTTAAGCAATGCTGGAGTTCCTCATTTACAATATCTTTGTAGTTTTTAGTGATCAAGTCTTCCAACAGTCAGTTGGATTTCCCATGGGCACGAGTTTTGCTCTTTTGTTAGCTGATATGTTTATATATACCTAAGAGGCAGAATTCATAGAAAAGCTTCTACATGAGTAGAAGAAATCTCTAGCGGTTGCTTTTAATTCTACATTTTGATCTATCGACGACATTGTATCTATTTGTAATGATTTTCATTCATATGTCGATTCGATATACCCCAGCAAACTAGAAATAATAGACACCAAAGAGTCTCCCATATCTGCTTCGTACTTGGATATTTTATTGAAATTAGACATAAATGGCAAAATAACAACTCAACTTTATGACAAACGGGACGATTTCACCTTCTCCATCGTCAACTTTCCATATTTATGTAGCAACATTCCATCATCACCTGCATATGGCGTGTATAACCCTCAACGTATTCGATACGCATGAACTTGTTCTGCGTATGATCAGTTTTTGATTCGAGTCAGGCTACTTACCAACAAGTTGTTGCAAGGATTTCAACAGTCACGTTTAAAGGCAGCATTTCACAAATTCTATGGTCGTTATAACGATCTAGTTTACCAGTAAGGCTTATCTTTGTGACAAATACTGTCTGACATGTTTCATGGCAATTGTTAAGCCGTTCTTTATACATGGACTATACCTGATCAAGACAATGGGCTCTCGGCAGATGTGATCGGTCGACAGGGGGTGCTTACTCCTTCTAGGCACCTGATCCCACCTCTGGTGTATCCAGGGGTTCGTGCGTTTTATATTCTGTTTGGCACCTACATGTACGAGATTGATCACTGTTCGTTATCTTTGCCTTTTCATAGTAAAGTTAGATCGATAACCATACATTTTCAAAACTGTTTAATTACATACCTCAATCTTTCTTTAATGAAAATACATCAATCTTTCTTTAAAGAAAATAAACTATGTCTAATGAGGTTGTTATAATGTAGAACTTTAATTTTAATTTGGCGAAACCTTTGAAACACATTAGACAGTACTTATATTTTGATTATTAAGTAATGAAAATACAAAATTGAAGTGGAAATCGTGATCAGTCCCTATAATAATTAGATATGAGATAAACATAATACAGAGGAAGGTCTTCAGATACAATATATGATGTCCAATTTCATTAACACTAGCCTGAGAACTATCTGCATCTTGGACAAAGAGGTCACAGACGGAGAGCGACCTCTCTTTTGTTGGTCGTAATATAATAGAAAATTCATACAATTTTCTTGTAATCAGCGGGTATGTAAGCTAAATTATTTGGACAACGCGAAGAATTTTTGTTAAGGGTACACGGGGATCCCTATGTCCGTTAATTATGTTGTCCGTAACACTAGTAAACCGTTTACCGAGACCCCAGCATTTTGCAATTCTATGGTCGTTACAACGATTTAGTCTGCCAGTATGGCCTGCCACTGGGTGAAATGTTGTCGGATGTGTTTCATAGCAATTGTTAAGCCGTTTTTCACACACTGATTTGGCTAGGGATTACACGGTATTCTGGATCAAGACTATGGGCTCAGGGTGGGTATGCCCGGTCAACAGGGGATGCTTACCCCTCCTAGGCACCTGATCCCACCTCTGGTGTGTCCAGGGGTCCGTGTTTGCCTAACTCTTGTTTTTGTATTCTATTTGGGACTTATACGAGATTGATCACTGTTCGTTATCTCTGCCTTTACATACAAACAAGTCTATTGACTTCAAGAAAAGAATTTAAATATCATTTTGAAAATATCATTTTGAAAAGTCCCGTGGGGACCCGGGTTAAAATAGGTCCACAGCACCCCTTGCTTGTCGTAATAGGCGACTAAATGGGGCGATCCTTCGGATGAGACCGCAAAAAACCGAGGTCCCGTGTCACAGCAGGTGTGGCACGATAAAGATCAAGGCCATGAGCGCCGAGCACATGACTAAATTTGCAGCCCTTCACCGGCAGTGATGACGTTTCCATATGAGTGAAATATTCTCAAGAGGGACGTAAAGCAGTAAATTTTTGAAAATACTTTCAAGCTATCTAGAATCGAGATTTGCAGTACCATGATCCAAGGTTATTTTGAGAAGTTAAATGGAGAAAATTACAAATTAGCAGCATCAATGGATTTGTCTCGATCAAGTTAAAAATAGTAGTATTATTGCTTGAAACAAATCATCACATTTCACAAAAAGTTAACCCAAGATGATTGAATGATTTCAAGGTCACTGAGAAATGCGCACGCTCAGTCTTACCACCAATCTAAAACGGTAAACCTTAAGGACAAAATAACGACATGTTTAAAACAGATTAGTCTATTTACTATTATTTAATGATTCAAAGTGTTAATTTCTCGTATGCTATAGATTTATGATGATTAGAAAGTCGACGAATGAAAAGTATTAGATCGACGAAGACCCCAAGAGACATGTCAAAGTTACGCGCGGTTCCTTGGAGTCAACAAAGCACGTCTTTTTCCCGTTCAGTGTGGTCCACCAGTCGGCTTTATTTCATTCCAATTTGGTAATAATTAGATATATACCATTAAGAGCGCAGATCAGCGCCTTGTATCGCCGGCACAATCATCAGTATTCTCGTCAATTCCCAGACGATCAGCGCAACAGAAGGTTCTCTCGTAAACGCTTGAACTTCCCCAACCCAGTTATAGTTTTACAAAACACAAAGGACCCGTAAAATTGCCTTAAATGAACTGAGGTGATATAAAAACAATATATCTAGGTGTTATGGGTGCATTATTCACTTTCTGCATGTTGTATAGAGAGAAGTTCGGCTTCGCGCGTTTATCGATTTCAGTACTTTAGAGGTAAGCACGGAGGGAATTAATTTTATCTAAGTGAACTATCACTCTACCTTCATCATCCATTGGCGAATGTTGCACGAAGTACTATATGCTAAAACTTTTCATCATCACATCTGCCTAATCTGTTTGAGAATTGTGTTAATAACGTAATTGTTATATAGTCGCCGACGAGGAGATTGTGTTGACATTTACAAAGACTTGAGCACGCGGATTCACGCAGTAGTTAGAACTAGTTTTTCTTAGACCGGAAGTGAAACCAAATTTGGAGAGATGTCTATTTGTATGCACTATCCCCATATTTCAAACTGTCGGGGAAACAGGGTAAGTATTTAGCATATGTGTGTTGTATTTTCTTTTCACATTAAAAGTGAATTTTAGGTTCTAAATGCTTTCATTATATTGTTTTAAGTTAGGCAGCGATACATTGCACTATATGTTTGAAAATTTGAGCCGAATGTCATTGCACTCTGCCTGCTTCTGTCGAAATTTGTGATCGTTTTTTTGTTTTTGTTTTTAATTGTAAAAGGTAGAGGTAGGTTACAAAACCCAATAGGCGGATTGGCTGGTGTCTGCTTCATTTCATTAACATCGGAAACCTGTGTTGACTTTAGAATATTTTAAAAGAAATTAGCTCAGCTGTCACCTATAAACAATAAATGAACATCGATTGTAGCCTGAGACCCGGCATTTTTGGTTAATTATGCATGAGGGCAAATACACACAGCAATTCTTGGTTCCTCAACATTGATCTCGGATTCTGTCGTGTAAAACAGACAGAAAAACATGATATCAGGGTGATATTTAGTGTTTTGTAAGGAATCCAGCTGTTTCTACCGTATTTTAGTTTAAAATCAATGCGATTTCTCGTGAAGTGACAGACAGAGATTGGACACCTGTGCTCATCGTCTTCCCGCGCTTTTGTCAGATTTCGGCGTCACATGACTCCGGCAGAACTGCTAAAGCCGGATATTAACAACGCTTTATGACACTTTGTCTCAAAAAGAAATATATGATACTTGCATGAAAATTGTTTGCATGATTTCGGAGATGAAACTGAAAGTCAATAGACATCTAGAGAAACGTTACTCTTAAAACGTTTAGACGTTAGCTATTGCAATTTCGATTTTTTTTTACCATTTGCAAAATTCATGACTTCTAAGTGCTTTCAGATTTTCATATTGTCCATGTGTAAAGAGGTGTCTCTGAACAATTAATGTCACGTAAATTAGGTTTTTTGTGAAGCGACATGCTGAATGTAACGAATAAGTGATTTTTTTTGGTACATTTATGACTAGAACTAGCCAGTGGTCAAATTTGTTCGAAGTATCAGAAAAAAGATCAATTGTGAAAAATTAAATCTAAAACAAATGAATAAATAAATTTTAAAGACTATAAAAGTTGAAAGAATGAATAGTAATTTAAACTGGCAAGTAATGATTAATGTGTTTTTGAAATATGAGTACTTATTATGCTGTGTAAAAGATTAAGGTTATCATGAAAAGTACTTGACTTGTTGAATTAATATGTCAGACTATGACACATAATGGAGTAGACAGATCCGTTATGCAACCCCATGCATTTCTTTCGAAACCCTTTATATGCAAAATTCTTCATATCAATACCAAATTTCAAATAAAGATGCAAATATTTTAGAAATAAATAAGAAAGATTGCTTTAATTAGAGCAAGCATGTCAAGATGCCCCGTCCTTGAATATTTTAAAAGGGCATACACATTAGAAAATTATATTATAATATTTTGGATGGAATTTGAATTATAGCATCAAGACATTGTATACTATATACAGTGCCTGGTGATAAGTGAGTCATCATTTAATTTTTACATCATATATTTCATTGAAAAGTGACTTTTAGAGATTAAAAATAACTTATGCAGCGTTCATTGTAGCTCTTTTTTGTGGATAGAATATTAAAGAATAGAGAATTGTTTGTAGTTTCTTCACATGATTTCAAAATAGTATCTGTAGGTGTTGTGGTAAAATCACACGCCAAATGCAGAATTGAAATTTTACCGAACAAACTTGTTAGAAATTATAGTATTTTGAGGATGACATTTTTGATTTGATGATTTTATAAACCATTCTCAATGATCATGGTATCACAATTTGCTTAGCATCATAGGCGAAAACAAAAATCAACAATTTTGCATAAGTGGAAAAAATTATGAAAATTGTTACTAATGTCACCTCATAATAAATTCTATAAAAATTGTTTTTCCATTGAAATGTATTAGTGAAAAATGAAGTAACTCACTTATGACCAGGCACTGTGTAAAATGTGAAGTATGAAGAGGAAATTGAAACTTTGCACAGACAACAAGGGTAGGGTTACAATGTGAAAAAATGATGCAATACTATTTATTGTGGTAGATGAAGAAAACATTCCAAAAATATGATACATCATTATTTGTAAATCCTAAATTACAATGTGCCATTGAGCTTGAAAAATGTTTGATAGTGGGTAAAAAAAAATACACCAACTCGTATATCATTTGTGTGAATTCATTATTTCTTTCTAATCTGACTATGTGAAATGAATAAATACTGAAACTTGTTTGTTGCTCATTAGATGTTGAAAGTTAAAAGTAACACTGTCTAATATCAGTTCGCGGTAGATAATTTCATGTGGATCGTTCATCATGTTTCAACAGAAATATTTTGACAGATGCCGGGGAAATAGTGATGAATAGCACCTTTAGGATTAAAAATATTTAGAAATAGCTGGAATGTATTGACTGTTTCGCTCTTTGAGGGGCTTTGTTTTGGATTTTATCCATTGCCATTGCTCATTGTTCTATGGTCATCGAGTGTAGCTGTGATGTTGCACAGAAGGCTTCAGTGGTACTTCAGCGAACATTATACTTGGATTTAGTTTCCATTTTGTAATTTTTCCCATACTATTGTTGATTTTACAGAACAACGTGGTTCTGTGCAGAGTATCTGTATTTAAAGAATCGTTCGTTTATAATAAGAATAGCATATTAGAAATATGTCTAAATTCAAACTGTTGGAACATAGTTAAATACATCTTGTTGTTTATTTGAGAAATACATGTATGAGGATCGTTCTTATCATTTGTAGCACAGTCTACTGTAGTCTCTGTTATAACTTTCTCTCTCTCTCTCTCTTCTCTCTCTTCTTCTCTCTCTCTCTCTCTTCTCTCTCCTCTCTCTCTCTCTCTCTCTCTGTATTGACACGAATAAGTCGTAGGGATAACCGCCCCAAATCAAACAAAAAAGTTTTACTAATATAAATACAAATGAAGAGCCTGGTGAACACGGACCCCTGGAGGCACTAGCGGTGGAATCAGGTGCCCAGGAGGAGTAAGCATCCTCTATTGACCGATCGCACCCGTTGTGAAACCTCTAAGTCATACGTTTTATATTTACCACTTACAAATTTTAAAATGAATTATTGTTTTGGACTGCAAAAATTAAGTAGAAAAGAATCCAGAACAATACAATAATGACATGATTTAAAAACTCAAGACTGAAAGGAAGTCAGATTAGTTGTTTTAGAAGACAAAATTACGTGAAAAAATCCGGAACAATACATTTAATAATGGTACGATTTAGAAACACAAGGTTGACACTGAAGGCCGATACGAAGCGAAATCAGCTATACGTTGAAACACTATTTTAGAAGACAAAATAGCATGAAAGACTCTGCATACCATAATATACAATTTGAAAAATGAACGTCGACACCCAAGGCCGAAACGAAAGAAGATGAAATGTACGTTACATTATATGATAATAGGCATTAATAAATTAAATGAGCGAGTCCACTATGCGGATCAGACATGTCTATAGGTATTGGGTATTGTTGGATTTCAGTGCTTTTTGATTTGATTTGACCATGCAGGTACAAGTACCAAAGTCCACGTATCTTCTCGGTCACCCAGTATTAATTGAAAGTATCACTAGCCAAAGGTTAAAAAGATTCTACATTAATTTATGCGATATTTTTCCTATGCTGCATATCTAAGCTAAATTCCAACACTCAGCAGTACCTAAAATATCTATGTAAAATCACAAATACCAACGGAAGTGTTTATACTTATGAAATCCAATACAAACGTAATATAAAATATATAGTATTTACACTATGACTATTTTAGACTTGGCCTAGAGTCGGGACTCTGGAGTTGTGAAATTAACAATGAACAGGGGATGCTTACTCCTCCTAGGCACCTGATCCCACCTCTGGTGTGTCCAGGGGTCCGTGATTGCCCAACTCTTGTTTTTGTATTCTATTTAGGACTTACGAGATTGATCACTGTTCGTTATCTTTGCCTTTACATACATGTACCTTTCTGTTTCCCTAAATACGCATTTAAGTTTGTACAATTGTATATATATGTATATTATCGACACATTTTTAAAATGATAGATATGGTCACATGACCATTTTCGCACAATCCTGATTTCAAACCCCTACCCCTGGGATAATGAAATTGCATAATTTTTGTAAAGAACTACTTGTTCTTTTAAAATATCCATTCTTTTAAATTTCAATATTACTAACATTAAAAACGATGTTAGTTAAAAGTATGCCAAACGTGGTTCCATCCTGAAGCCAGAATTTTTATTGGGATCATGGAATTTAGTACTAGGGATGGCAATCGAATACAGAATTGCCAATCGGTTAACCGCAAGACGTTCCGACCGATTAACCGGTTAATCGTATCAAAATATATACGTTTGGAGACATAGTTGATTTCTCAAGTTTTCTCTGTTATGTACAAAAATACAATACAACACGCCAGTAATATTCTTCTTATGTTGAATTAGAACAATATATGTAAGAAAACGAAGAAAGAATTGCATATGCACAATAAATCCCAAAGTCCAGATTTCATAAGCTAGTTTATTCTTTACTTTCACCATTTTCGGAACCAAAATCATCGTAATTTGCCATTTTTATCCACGACCCCCCCCCCCCCTGAGAATAGATGAAGCCGGCATGTTCAATGATTAATCGAGTGGTAAAAACGGCTAACATTTCACACTACTCAACAGTAATCTTATAGTCCTCTATGTCCGATTAAAGAAACACTGTAGCAGGGACTGGACGTTCAAACAGTAATTAGCACCTTTCTTTGCGCTCCGCCTAGACGGGGAATTGTCTCCAAATTAACTATTTGATTCATGAAAACTCAAACATGTCACTATTCAGAGCTTTTGGAAATGGATTGGGAAATTCGTGGTAAGATACATTCAAATATACACATTTTTCCATTAACCGATTACCAATGTTCCGACCGAGTAACCGGTTAACCGATTAAAAATTGTCATCCCTTGAATTTACAATTTTGGTAGGGGCCTTCCTGTTTTACATGACAGTTCAATTCATCTTTTCTTACGGATGTGTTGTAGAAAAAAACGTAAGGCGTTTGATTTTTTTTTTTATTTTCGGCAGTTCTTACCCTGCCTTTAATATGTGACGCCCTCGGGGTGCGGAAATCATGAGATTTACTATTTTCCACCTCGCCCCAAAGAAGTTTCATAACAAATTGGAAAAGAAGTGGAAGAGTAGTCTTCAATAGGTTAAAAATATTCCAATATTGTCAATGCACTACCAATGGAAGCAAGTCGTCCGAGTGACTCTGGTGACCTAGTAAAATGTTAATGATAATAGTCGATGGCCTATGCAAGATGAAACCTAACCTACGATAAGAATTGAGGATAAGACGAACGCAACTTATTTTTAAGTAAATGAATACATAAAACCATTCCTTTCATTTTAAATCATGGTAGTTCGTCTACTTGCATGGAAAGTAAAAGTATAGCACCTAGGTTGAATGCCAAGGCAGTTGGTAATTGGGCCTGTTTATGGTTATTGGTCGCCAGATTGTGTAATTCCAAATAGAATCGTTCAAACAATTTATAAATATTGATAATTCACCAACTCGTTATCAACAAAACAGACTTTCATGTTGTACAAAGTTCGATATGTGCAATTTTACACATTACCGACATAACATTACGATGTGCAACAGAGTTTTCAGGATCAAAGAGTGTAAAGTAAGGTTTCGATGGCCAGATGTTTCTTGTTTAAGCGTTACACGATTGTACATGTGAACTTTAGATTACTCCCAATGGGCATTGATTATGTCAGACACGAGTACTCTGGCACTGATGTTCTGGCTAGCCGTTCAAAATAGAATTATTGAATCGCCCCTGTGTTGTATTATGCATGCTGCACAAGATTAAACTTCAGTACAATAAAAAAACTGTAAAAAGCTGGCGGACTTGAAAGTGAATTTCAATATGTTTACGCGTAATTATGCAAATAATGCAAGAATACGAAACTGATTGGTTAGCTACCTTAAGCTATTATTTAGTGCTTGACAGGCTCAGTGCATTAACGATGTCCGTCCCCTGAGACTTCAGGTACAATTAGCTCGCGCATTCCCTATCATTTTAAAATATTTACCGTATTTACTGCACAGCATACACGGTTTGTAAAGAACTATATTTTGCAGCGGAAAATTACGTAAAAATGTTCCATATTCCTGATAGATATTCATTACACCTCCATGACACCTGATCCTGCCTTCGCTTTTTGTCGGAGGTCCGTGCTGCCCTACTCTCGACTTTGTATATGTTTGTTTGGACTTATAATTACGTTTAACACGATGTTAACTTCGCCTATTTATATTTACAATTGTACTGGTTTTGCAGACAATTACAACTTGCTATACAATATGTATTTCATTGAACTGAATAAATGACCATCATCAATATGCAAACAAGAAACCCATGGGTGGCAATGCTCAGCTCAAGTGCAGAAAGTGTGGTTCAACAATAACCCAGAAGTCAACCATTCAAGAACTATATATAATCCATGTCTCGGGTTGGCATTGCCGATGAGGGAATTCATAAAAGCTGCATAAAATGCATGAATATCAAAATGTAGGCTTGCTCTTTAAAAGAACATTTTGTCTCTATATTCTGTATGTTATTCTAGTCCAAGGGCCATGATTCACTACTTAACGATGCATATTGGTTTGACCAATTACAGTATTGCTATGCTTTAAATATTCTTACGCTACTGTCATAAAATGGTTCCGTGTATGGTTTTGCCTCTCCTCGTCTGCGTGTAATTTTGAACTTCCGGACAATTTTTTCCCTAGCTCATAATATGCTGATTTTTTATGTGTGAGTGTGTACGTTGATGAATTAAAAATCAGTTGTATTTTCACCCGAGATTGATCGACTTTAAATGGGAGTCATGGCCCTTGGACTTCGAAAATTCCAGTCATTTTTGCCTAAGGTTGAACATATTGAGATGAATTTTGGATTAAATTCAAACGCTACTTTCAGCAAAGTTTTTGAAAAATTCTAAGACTTCGTTTCTTACAGATTCTGCGCTAATCATTGTATGTAACTGTATTTCTGTAGATTATAATATTAAGTTTTGTTACAGTCGAATTTCAGGCAAACATGTGTTGATCTGAAGATTCACAAATCAAAATTGACTACTGTTCCAGGTGACATTCTCTATTGGCAGTGTATTTTGATGTGTGTTGTATAGCATTCTTTAACCTTGGTAAATCGAATCGTGACTCCATCCTGTACATGTTAAACTTTGAAACCCAATGGTGTCCACACCCAGATCCCGGGGACCTTGATTAAAGCAAACTAGCTTCTTGCTATTTGTTTTTAATTACCAAATTAGAAAAGGGTAATCCTGAAATTGAAGAGGGTTGAAACCCCCTCACATATGGATTCTTAGAGTCAAATTTATTTGCAATTGGCCTTGTTGGAAGTAAGAACTAAACAAAAGGATGTGAAAAGAATGGCAGATCTACAAACCACAAAATAATTTTATTGGAGCCTGTCTGAACTTTTTAACTGTAAATGAAAATCTCAACTACGTGAATGTATATGCTTACAGGCGACACATTTTTTTAACACTAATTCTTTTATATTATGTAATTCTTAATTGATGTAGATAATGAATATGATATGGAAAGTTTTTCCAAGACGTTTTGCCCTGGCAAAAAAAGCCTAGACATAATTATATAACTAGTATATAATCTGTTACGTTCAGATCTCTTGGGAGGTCTGATGATCAAACAATGATTTAAAATCCAACACCTAATTTGTTGGCAAATGTTTGCGTGGAGCAAGTAATTTCTATCTTTTAATGTTTGTTTACATTTTTGAAGTTTAGTCAAAGTATTTTGTTTTGTTTTTTGTTTGTTTGCTTTTTTGTATTAAATTATAAGGAATAAAACTGATTTTGAAGCGTTGAGTACTAGTATACCATGTTAGATTATATAGCACAGCATAGATAAACATTAGCTTCCTTCCTCAGGTAATGCCATTTTCGCTCGTGTCATTCGAGCATTCCATTGAACTCGAAATAAAAGTGTATACCTGGATATTTGATTGAACATAGATATATGCCAACTAATAACTCAATGACAAAAGGGATCATTTCAGCTTCTCCATCGTCAACTTCCCCATATTTATTTAACACTATACCATTACCACCCGCATACGGTGTCTATGTCTACCAACAAATTCGATCACGTTCTGCGTATGATCAGTTTTAAAGTCAGAATCTCGCAAATGCTATAGTCGTTATGATAATCTTATTTACATATACAACTTGTCATTGGGTCGGATACCGTCTGGCGTTTTATACATGTACTGGTTGATTGTTGGGCCATTCTTTACAAACAAATTTTGAGTACGTATTACTCCGTTCATCTGATCAAGAATATGGCTCACGGCATGAGTGACCGGTCAACAGGGGAAACATACACCTTACTGTGGAATCATTTTAATTCGTGGGGGCCAATGTTCGTGGGTAACCAAATTTTTGCTGGTTCGTGGGGACGTAATTTCGTAGGCAATTGATAAATAATGCGAACGACATAATATTTATAAAGGTTAAAATGAAAATAAAACATGTTCGTGGGGACGTAAATTCGTGAGTAAAGGTGACCCACGAAATCCACGAACATTGGTCCCCCACGAACAATGATGATTCCACAGTATTTGATACCAGCTCTGATGGTGCGTATTTGTTCTTCTCTTAATTTTGTTTTCTCTATTTTATAGGAATTGATGAAAATGATCACTGTTCGTTATCTTCACTTTTTCACGTTACCAACCAATGCAGGTTACACAACTACTAAACACATATGTGATACACCAAATGTGTGCAATTTTCATAATGCTTAGTAAATTGCAACATTTCAAGATACAAAACGTTGATCTTCATAATTGTAACTTTCTATTCAAATACGAAAATCTCTTTTCTGACTGCATCTGTTGATGTCCAGTGCGTGCCATATGCTTTTATGGGTATTCTGATACAAAGAGTCCTCAGAATGAGAATGAGATTTTGTTATTTATAATAACCATTAGGTCTGTAACATGTGGTACGAAGTAACTATAAACGTATTTTACAAAAGGAGATATTACATATAACGATGTGTTAAATTAATACTCTAGTACAAATTTCTATAGTCAGTGTATGCTGTACATGTGACTATACATCTAGATGTTATAAACATTTATTACAAATATAATCCCCAACTGCTATAATCTAGCTTCAATAGTAATTTATTATTACTATTATATATGTTCAATTTGTCTTTATCTGCATTTGTTACTATCAGTCTTGATTTTCTTCTTTTATATGTAACTCTTGACTTGTATGCCCTTATGGGCCCTAAATTGGTTTAATAAAATCTATTCTATAACGATGGAACAATTTACGAATCTTCTAATATGTTAGAAGAATATCGCGAAGAATAACTAAAATTGCATATCTTTTTGTGCCAATAGGCTGTGTTGAATCAAAGTAAGAATTTGAACTATTTTTTGGAAGTACACACGTGACACTAAGGGTCAACGGGTTCAGTGCATAGGGTTTATTCCGACCAATTGTTTATAAAATTTAAAATTAGAGCGCAAAACATCTGAAAATAGCAGGTTATGCTTTTTTATTTTCACTTTTTTTTTTATCAGTGTACGTGTTTAACCTTTAAACAACCAAACGGAATATCCTTCCATGATACACATTTTATTTAGAATAAAAGGTGGACATAGATATCTTTGTAAGAAACAATTCTAGATCCAGTTGTCGAGTGCCCTTGTCTCCTAACGTAGTCGACGAGATTTAAAAAAAAAAATTGCAGTTGTCTCTCTTTCAGTGATAAAAGCATGACTCCATCTGCTTCTTGCAGCTGGCATTAATTACGATTGAACATTTGTTTTTATTTGAGGTGCATTAAAGACCAAGTAGACAGGTGGAGTTTATTTTTACAACTATGTACGCTTTTTTGTGACGTGCAATAAGGTTCATTTTGATGTTAATTATTAATTATCCGCCATTCCAACAGGAATTTGACAATGTCGGAAATCAATAAACACATCCACATGCCGAAAATCTTCTAATGAGAAGATCAAATTTAAAATTGCTGGGTTTTTTGGATAGAAGTTTTTGCGTCGAATTAGCAACGTGTACTGTGAGGTGGCCTATAGCTGCTAAAGTTGTGTATTTTAAAAAAAAAAGGGAGAAACCCTCATTTAATTGACGAGTTTCATTAACTGAGACATTCTTTTCAAAACAGTCATCAAATGAAATGTGCACCCCGCGATTAACGAAGGTAACATTTACCACAAGCATCAAAGATCTCTACCGTTCCGTTAAGCACATTCAAATACGTTATTTTCTCAGTTTTCTAATTTTAATATACTAATAGTACAAACGGTAATAGTCGTTATGTTACCGATTAACTTGGATCTTACTTTATTACCAAGGTGTTGGTTTATATTATTAAAAAAAATACAAAGTCAAGTCTCATTGCGCTATTAAATTGGATCGCTTAAATTAAATTCATCCACCATGTATTAATATTACGTATTAATACTACAGCCATGCTACTGCAATGTGGGTGCAAAACTATTAACCCACCCGTGCCTCTTTTTACATCAGTGTGTGTATTGTTTAAGATAATTGCATGCGGTTGTTCTCTATTTGGCGTCACGAGACCATAAGCAGTAACAACTCATGTATTGTTCAGGAGGATCAAAGGTTCCCGTACTTCAGGTGATTCTGAATCATATCAAACATCAATATAGTGTGTAAAACGCTTGAGAGTGAATGTTTTATGTACAGTATTACATATTTGGCAATGTTGTCGTCTCTCAGATGTTGACTCGCAATTTTATGAGGAGGTTGTGATATCCATTCAGCCTATTTCGCCTTTAGATCCATGATTGATCGAACAAATTGCCCTTCGTTTAATTGACAATTCCTCGACTTTGAGCTGCGTTGATTTATATTTGTATTTGTGGTGAAGTTCTATACTGCTGGATCAGATTCGAGATTTTTATGTAAATTGGTTGAGAAAATCGTCAGGTGGTACTGCGTTGTCACGGACGCCATCGCTGGTGATTGTGCGTACCATCATTCTTGATACTGAATTGATGAAACACAATGTCTTCTAAGAAGTTTACTTGTTCACTTAAAAACAGTGAAACCCTGTTTTTTTTTAATTCCCTTTTTCGGTGACTCATTGCCCCCATTTTAAGTGCTTAAATGCTGTAACCGTTAGCCATCGTAAGCTGTCGTTAGTTTGAATATTTTCAATCTCTCTGAAATTAGATCAATCGAGGCATGCGACTGACAGTTGCA
>CAJDSM010024267.1:3722-13722 GCA_903981925.1 Ostrea lurida | reverse complement strand
GCGAAGTACGAGAATAGCAAGGCTTTGGTCCACAGTGTTGTCGAGGGAGTGACCACAAGAATAGAGGACTGTGGTACATTCGCTGAGGAAGGTACGCAGTTTAATTCTGGAGCTAATGCATAATATTGGTCATGGAGATACGATAGATATGGTTTCTTTGGTAAACAAATAGATGATATAGGAGAACTGGATACGAGCATTGGTATCATTCCTATGCTGTACGGAGTACCGATAGAGGCTTGGTACAATTGGTACGAGTGGTGAAGTGACTGTTCAGTTAGCGACTTGGTACATACAGTGGTTTATTGTGAGGAGTTATCGATAGTATGGGTAGCAATGTAAGGAATAAGAGTAGAAGATGCGCTTGGCTACTAATAGTATGAGGAAGACGAATAGAAGGCTTGCGGAGGTTGACATGTGAGCGAGTGTTAGATAGTCGAAGTGGCTTGAGCCAATTGTGAGTGAGTAAACGGATAGCAGCTTAGTACATGTGAGGAGTACGAAGTTAGAGGCTTGGGTACATGTGAGGGTACGCATAGAAGGCTCATGGTACATCTATGTGAGGGAGTAGATTTCGAGGCTATGAGTAGATGTGTAGAGTACGACTCGAGGCTTGGTAACTTGTGGAGAGTAACGAAGAGGCTTTGGTACATTGAGTGAGGAGTACGATAGTAGGCCTTGGGTACATGTGGAGGAGTACGACAATTGGGTCTTTGTTGTCGTTACTATTTAACCAAGTTATGGGAGCGTGGCACTGTTACAAGAAGAGAGTGTGGTAGATATGTGAGGGTACGATAGATGGCTATAGGTACTTTTTGTGTACGGACTAACGGATAGCAGCTGGCTTGGTATAGTGCTGTGTAGATGAGATAACGAAGGGAGAGCCCTTGTAGACTAGACTGTGATGGATGTTATAACCGATAGAGGCCTTGGTAGCAGTTTCACATTAGGTGCCGAGAGTACGATAGAGGCTTGTACAATGCGGTTGTAGTCGAGCACGTTAGAGGAGTGCCCTTATGTGCTACAATTGTGAGAAGTACGATAGAAGGCTTGGTACATTGTGAGGATGTTTACGATAGAGGCTTGGTACATTGTGAGAGTACATAGAGGCTTGGTACATTGTGAGGAGTACGATAGAGTGCTTGGTACATCGTGAGGAGTACGCCATAGAGGCTTGGTACATTTGTGAGGACGTGACGATAGAGGCTGGTACATTTGAGGAGTACGATAGAGGCTTGGTACATTGTGAGGAGTAACGACACGAAGCTTGGTCCATGTGAGGGTAACGATAGAGGCTATTGGTACTGTGAGGAGTACGAATAGAGGCTTTGGTCAAACTTATATCAAATAAAATGACAAAGTGTGAGGAAGTACGTATAGTAGAGAGTGGGACAAAAGTTGATGAGGACTAAACGAATTAGATGCTTTGGTATCACATTGTAATTTGTGAGGAGTACGATGAGAGAGCTTCACAGTCGAGAGTAATATGATATTGTTAAGGCAGTGATCTTGAATCAGATTGCAGAGGCTTGGATAACAAATTAAGTTTCAAAAATTAGTGTAGGAGTACGATAGAGGCCTTAGTACATGGTGCAGAGAAGAGTACGATGAGGGAGTTGGTACATGGTGAAAGGTCAGTACGATCATCACGAGGGTAGTGTACAAAAAAATGACCATATCGACGTAGTATGAATAGAGGCTTGGTACATTGCTGAGGAGTAGATAGAGGCTTGGTACATGTGAGGAGTACGCATATTAGAGGCTTGGAGATGTGAGGAGTACGATAGAGGCTTGGTACATTGTGAGGAGTATCGATAGAGGCTTGGTAATTGTGAGGAGATACGATTAGAGGCTTGGTACATGTGAAGAGTACGACAGTAGTAGGCTTGTGGTTACTATTTCTGCAGAGAAGAACAAAGTACGTAATACGAGGCTACCTGGTTCTTAACATATGTAGAGAGGAGCTAACGAATATGATGGGCTTTAATGATACATGTTGAGACTCCTTTTATCGAGAATAGAGAACTTGGCAAACCAACTGTGCTGAGAGAGTACGATAGAGGACTTGTAGCATTGTGAGAGTAGTACGATAATGAGGCTTGGTAATACGTGTGAGGGAGTAACGATAGACGTGCTTGTGTTATCGATTAGGTGGTTATGGATTAGAGTTCAAGACGGCATTGCGCTACAATATGTAGGAGTACAAGTAGGATGAGTCTTGTGTAACATGATGTGACGAGCTACAGAAGTTATCGAGGCTATAGGCTATACATGTGAGGCTAAGATGATAAGACCAGCAATAGAGGCAACTTTGGTAACAGTTGTGAGGAAGTACGCATAGAGGCTTGGTACAATGTTGATTGGGAAGGGGTAGGCGTATAGAGGCTTTGGTAGTGTGAGGAGTAGATAGAGGCTTGGTATATGTCGGCAGTGAACGATAGGAGGCTTGGTACCAAAAGTATACGTGTATGCTCACGATTATGAGATTAGTGCTGATCTCTTTTGGTGCTTAAGTTCCACTTGTGAGAGTAGTCGATAGGAGGCACTTTGGTAACATGTGTGAGGTGAGGATTAGCGATTGAAGAGCCCTATGGTGAAGTTATGGACTTGACAGTGGAGTACTGCAGACTAGAGGCGGTTCTCTTGGGATTAGATCGAAGGTAATTTGTGATAGCTTAGAGTTGACTAGGTGAGAGTTACGATCATGCAGGAGGCCTTGGTAGATTTGTGAGGAGTATCTGGACTAGTGAGGTAATATTGTAGAGCATTGGCTAGGAGTACGTTGACTGAGTGAGTGACGTTACGAGGCTCGTATAGGAGAGGACTTGGGTAAGCAGTGAAGATGAAGTACGATAGAGGCAACTTGGTACACTTGTGAAGGAGTAGATAGAGTGCTTGGTAAGCAGTCTGTGGGAGTACGTAGAAGGCTACTGAGGTTAGGTACGATAGAGGCTGTACTGGAGGGTACGTAAGGGCTTGGTACTTTGAGAGTACGATAGCGTTGGGTCGAGGGAGTACCGATTAGAGCTTGCGTAACATTGTTGAGGTGAGTACGATAGAGAGCTTGGTAACATGTTGCAGGAGTAAACGACTAAGCAGGACTTGGTACCATGTGAGGATACTCGATAGAGGCTGGGATACATTTGTCAGTCGCATGGGCTAGTAACGAGTAGAGAAGGCTTGGTACAATGTGAGTGAGTACGATAGAGGCTTCTGGTACCCATTGTGAGGAGTACGATAGAGGCTTGGTACACTTGTAAAGTACGATTAGAGGCTTTGTACACTGTGCAACCTTTACAGTAGTTTGAATATTGAATCAAATTTATGGCTCTCCATACTTTACTTAAAATTCTACGTTCTGAGAAGCCATACTTTTCTCATGTCACATGAACTATATTGTTTTTAAAAAAAAACCAGAACGATAACTAGTATTTGAAATATGAAAGAATGCATTGATCAGTGGGGTTCATGTTCACGGGTAATCTAATATGTCTACATAAACATATGAACTTTATTGAAGTTGTACGTTTTCGGCGAGTTTTTAGTTTGAATTCGGGTTCGAAAAATTTTGTATTACGTTTTTTACAGGCGGTTATTTAAAGATATAAAGACATAAGACAGTTTTACAAATCTCATTCGTACGCAGAGAAAGTTGCGCTGTAAGGCGAAGGTTGTTTTATGAGGTGTGGTTTGTAGCTCCCTGATTTAAAGAAAAATACCACGAGAGACGTGCTTATGTAACAATATTCCATTATTACCTGCATACGATGTTTCTGTCCTTTAACTGATTCGATACGTAAAAGCATGTTCTGCGCATGATCCATCTTTAAATCGAGACAGGCTTCTGACAAAGAAGTTGATGTTATAGGGTTTGAAACAGTCGTTTAAAATATAGAACCATCATTTTGCAATATCTATGGTCGTTGTATGATCCTGTTTGTGAATACAGCCTGTCACTAGGTCGATTGCTGTCTTGCCTTATTACATACTAGTACTGATTTTGGCTTTGGATTATCCCATGTACCTGATCAAGATACGATATCACCGTGGGTGTGACCAGTCAACAGAGGATGCTTACTTTTTCTAAGCACCTGATACCACCTCTGGTGTTTTTGTCCTACTCTCAATATTTTGAATTCTTTAAAGGAATTAGGAAATTGATTTTGATTTTCTACGCAAAATTGAGAGTAAAGCAAATGTGGACTGTTCGACAAACTAGAGGTGAGATAAGGTGCCTAGAAGGAGTAAGAATGTAGGACAACGGTTTCTGGGCCACAAGTGGTTTCTCCTTTCCACTTGGGAGTCACCATATTGAAAATGGCCGAAGTTAGTTTCTTCTAAAAGTCAAAGATCGAGCGGTTTCAATATCTCAAATGACTTCCCTTTTCCAATGGATTCATCGCGCAATATGTCCGTATAGAAACTTGCATTGGGATGAGGATGACCCCCTATCGAGTTTGGTATAAAAAAAAAAAAAAAGGGTCAAGCGAGCTATAGTTGACTGTGATATAGGAAAACGGTTTCAGGGTCTGAATGAAATTCCCTTTTCACTTGAAATCACCAAACTTTATACACGGTCTCATCATGGGATGATGAAGACCTCAGTCTATCGACTTCGGTAAAAAGTTCACTCAAACAACTGTGATACAGGAAACTGATAACCGTCCAGTACTTTGATCGTCAGTTGTGCTTGTTTGGGGTTTATCAGTCCAGCAGACAGTTCTTGTTTTAATTCGATTCCCGCAAAGTACGGTAGTGTGCATGGTTTTTTTTATAGCTTCTGTAAATCAAGTCCTTGCCATCATGGAATATATGCTAAATTTAATTTTATTTGTCTTAGAGGCCCTATCGATAATTACTGCCTTGATTGTACAACATTTTTATAGTATTTCGATCCTGTATATCTAGTGCTGTATAAGTGAGTGTCGCCTTCTTGGTGTCAATTATTTTAATTTAATTGGGCGAAATCAATCATTTAAAAACATTAAAGGATATTAAATTGATTGGTTTCTAATGATGGCATTTCAAGAGTAGGACTTTGTTATTACCAGTGATCCAATCTAACTTGCTTCCTGAAATGTTGTAATATCGGGAGCGATTCGCTGATCATGTTCCTTTCAAGTTACAGCTTGAGTTGATGGGTATTTCCAATATAAGAGGAACTATTACCAATCGTTAAATATGTATGATGAACGAAACCAAAATAAATTTGTTATACTGCATATCCATTACAACACACTCGTGATTCCATTAGTAGAATTTATCGCACTACAATGAAAACATTGCTTTTGATCATCTGATTTTCTGGTCCTGCTTAACTGCAAAAAGATTAACTTTAACGAATAATGATGTAAATATAGTACATTGTACATATTTCAGAACAACCGGAGAGGGGGGGGGGGGCTGTCGCCGCTTCGATTTTACTCAAGACTGATTCTTCTACTAGTACATTCTAATCGACATTAGAAGTGAGAGCCATAGGTCTTTCAGATACCGAAAGTCTTGTGACACAGAACGGTAACGAACCAATTGGAACTCCTCGTATGAGAATGTGTCGATTGGGTAAAAAAAAACCACTCATTGTTGCGGTCCTGAGCTCCGATTTGTGGCACTTTATCTACAACTGGTGACTTCTCTACATGAATTCAGATTGCGCTGGGGGGGGGGGGGGGGGGGGGGTGGAGGGGTTGTCATAGAGACACGTGGTGAGGAGAATAAGAGTGGTAAAGATTTTTTGTAAAGACGAAACATTTAATGACGACCTGTATGTGTGATTAAAAGCGCAAAAAATGATTATCGTAGTTTTTATTACTACATTGTATGATAAAATTAAAAGCAGATCCTCTTGAGTTAAGATTGATTGTACAGTATATTTTGAAGTTGACAACCCCCCGTAATTTGTAAATTGTAGGTCAAGATACTAGAAAATTCAAATATACGAGTTTGTCCTGTGGGTCCCATTTTTTCTTATTACGCGTTGTTCGAATGTGAACTTGGTAGGTTGGATCGTCTACAGTGTATACACTCACTGTACAACATATGTACATACATGGCCAAGTATTATCGATCTCAAAGGCAAGAAAGAAATTGTCACTCATTTCATCAAGGGGTCTATTTCTGAGACTTTAATTTAAATCTTTATCGGTTTGCCCTTCCCTGAGTGGGCTCTGAAAAAGAAACTAGCATCTTAACGACTTTTGTTTTAATCCCCAAATGTTCTTTTCACAGTGAAGAATCTTTAAATTTATACTGACATCTCTAACTCTTATCCGCAGACTCGGCTAAGAAAACAATCAACCAGACCTTAAAGAGTAATTGATTTTATCGAACCAGCTTTTTTATGTCCATGTTTGCAGGTAATAAATATAGCAGAGGGACTGCTAGTGACAGACATTGACGCAATTATGTCGAATTGGTTCCTAATTTGTTGAATTTAACTTAGATTTCGTTCCAAATATATCGATAATGAAGGCATAACTCCCTTGTATGGATATAGAAAATGGTAAACTGGTTTTAATGTCGTTGAAAGAGGATAATGAACAGACCTCAGTAGAAATAATAAGACAAGGAATTTGAAGTGTACCTTCACAATGGTGTATTATATAATCTTGACTTACAGACCTCAAAATAGCAAAAACGAGACTGAAAACTGAAATATTTTCTTTCTTCCCATTCCGGAATTGTTCGAGAGCTCACAAAGAGACGTCACTATGCGGTCATAGCAATAAGAACAGGAAATCTTAAATGTACATAACCCCATTCTCACATTATTTTCCCCCTTATTTTTCAATCCCCCGATCACGAACGCTCAATCTAGAATATTTGAAATGCAAACTTTACATAGTGTATAACATCTTCACACACGCAATCGATGACAGTTACTAAGGACAATGGGAGGTCGTGGGTTCAGTTACATGGAAGTTAGATATTACACAGGTAATGCCGATTACATGTACCTGTAACTTACATATCACGGAAGTAAGGACAATAACATGTTAATTTCCATATCATACACTTAAAGCCATTGCATGTAAGTTACATAACAAACACTAATGACAATTACATGTAAGTTACTAAAACACACAGATAAGACAGTTACACACATGGGTATGTATAATATGTTATGTACACTACACTGTAAATATGACCCGTGGGGGTTCGGGTTAGAATAGGTCCCAGCATCCCTTGCGTTCATAAGAGGCGACTGAATGGGGCGGTCATTCGATGAGACCGGAAAAACCGAGGCCCCATGTCATAGTAAAGATCCCTCCCTGCTTAAAGGCCCGAAGTGCCGAGCATAGGCCTAAATTTTGCAGCCTTCACGGCAATGGTAAGTCTCCATTAGTAAAAAATATTCTCGAGTGGGACGTAAACCAAAAAGAGAGACGATTGGTGTCATTATTTTATTTAATTGCGAATCATCATTAAAAACATTAAAGGATATTAAATTTGATGGTTTCTTAATGATGGCATATCAAGAGTAGGCGAACTTTGTTTACCAGTGATCAATTAACTTGCTTCCTGAAATGTTGTAATTCGCGGAGCGATTTCGCTGATATGTCCTTCTCACAGTTACAGCCTTGGTTGAATGGGTTTATCCAATATAAGAGGGAATATTTACGAATCGTTAAATTTAATATGAACGAAAACCAAAAAAATTTGTTATTGCGCATATCCATCTTCACAACCACTCGTGATTCATTAGTAGAAATGTTATCCTAGCACACTAATGAAAACATTGGCTTTTTGATCATCACCTGATTTTCTTGGGTCCTGCTTACTCAAACAAGATTAACTTTAACGAATAATGAGTAAACTACTAGTACATGTTGTACATATTCCAGACACACCGGACAGGGGGGGGGGGGGCTGTTCGCCGCTTCGATTTTAGCTACAAGACTGATTACTTCTACTGTACACATTTCTAAATGACATTAGAAGTCGAGAGACCGATAGGTCTATTACCAGATACACAGAAGTCCTTGTAACACAAGAAACGGTAACGAACCAAATTGGAACTTCCGTCCGTATGAGATGTGTCGATTGGGTCAAAAAACACCCCACTCATCTGTTGCGGTCCTGAGCTCCGATCCTTGTGGCGGACTTGGTAGCTCTACTAACTGGTTGCACTTCTCTACACTGAAATTCCAGAATTGCGGGCTGCGGGGAGGGGGGGTGGGCGTGAGGGGTTGTCACTAGAGACACGTGTGAGGAGAATAAATGAGTGGTAAAGCATTTTTTGTAAAGGACAAACATTTATAATGACGACCTGTATTGTGATTAAAGCGCAAAAAATGATTATCGTAGTTTTATAATTACTATTGTATGATAAATTAAAGCAGATCCTCTTGACGTTTAAGAATTGATTCGTATCAGTATATTTGAGTTGGACCAACACCCTCATCACCGTTATATTTGTTAAATTTTGCTAGGCTCAAGATACTAAATATTCAATCAATATTATCGAGTTTGTCCTGTGGGTGCATTCTTTCTTATTACGGTTGTTAGCAGAATGTGAACTTGAGATTAGGATTGGAGATCGTCATAACAACGTGGTATACACTCACTGATAATACAACATCAATGTACATACATGGCAAGTATTATCGATCTCATAAGGCAGAGAAAGAAATTGTACATCTCATTCAATCAAGGGGTCTATCGTAGACTTTAATCTTAATCTTTACGGTTTGCGCCTTTCGCCTGAGTGGGCTCTGAAAAGAAAACTAGCATCTAAGACTTTTGTGTATTAATCCAAATGTCTTTTCACAGTGAGAATCTTTTAAAATTTATACTGAATACCATCTAACTCTATCCGCAGACTCGGCTAAGAAAACAATCAGACAGACTTCAAGAGTAATTGATTTTATCGACCAGCTTTTTTTGTCCATGTTTTGCAGGTAATAAATATAGCAGAGGACTGCTAAGTGACAGACATTGAACGCAATTATGTCGAATTGGTTCCTAATTTGTTGAATTTAACTTAGATTTCGTTCCAATATATCGATATGAAGGCATAACTCCCTTGTATGGATATAGAAAATGGTAAACTGGTTTTAATGTCGTTGAAAGAGGATAATGAACAGACCTCAGTAGAAATAATAAGACAGGAATTTGAAGTGTACCTTCACAATGGTGTATTATATAATCTTGACTTACAGACCTCAAAATAGCAAAAACGAGACTGAAAACTGAAATTTTTCTTTCTTCCCATTCCGGAATTGTTCGAGAGCTCACAAAGAGACGTCACTATGCGGTCATAGCAATAGAACAGGAAATCTTAAATGTACATAACCCCATTCTCACATTATTTTCCCCTTATTTTTCAATCCCCCGTCACGAACGCTCAATCTAGAATATTGAAATGCAAACTTTACATAGTGTATACATCTTCACACACGCAATCGATGACAGTTACTAAGGACAATGGGAGGTCGTGGGTTCAGTTACATGGAAGTTAGATATTACACAGGTAATGCCGATTACATGTACCTGTAACTTACATATCCGGAAGTAAGGACATACATGTAATTTCATATCATACACTTAAAGCATTGCATGTAAGTTACATAACAAACACTAATGAAATTACATGTAAGTTACTAAAACACACAGATAAGACAGTTACACACATGGGTATGTTATATATGTTATGTACACTACACTGTAATATGACCCGTGGGGGTTCGGGTTAGATATAGGTCCCAGCATCCCCTTGCGTGTCATAAGAGGCGACTGAATGGGGCGGTCATTGCGATGAGACCGGAAAAACCGAGGCCCATTCATAGTAAAGATCCCTCCCTGCTTAAAGGCCCGAGTGCCGAGCATAGGCCTAAATTTTGCAGCCCTTCACGGCAATGGTAACGTCTCCATTAGTAAAAATATTCTCGAGTGGGACGTAAACCAGTAAATAATCAATCAATCGCTGTAATATAGGAGGGTTCCTTTTAGATTCGTGGGGTGGTTTTTTTGGGGGGGGGGTCATTGTACAATTCTAACA